>SKCR01009752.1:0-25060 GCA_019454045.1 Zanthoxylum bungeanum
AAATCTTGCTAACACGCGGTAGGATCGGTCCAATGAGAGCTTGACACGTGGTAGCATGTGATTCGATGGTTATTTGGTCCAATGATAAGGCGACATGTGGCACGCGCTATGTTTGGTCCAATAGGATTGTGACACGTGGCACACGGCACATTTTAGCTGATCTTATGTGATGATGACACGTGGCACGGCGCACGTTAGCAAGTATAATTTCTTAGATTCTGACACGTGTCACTCGGCGCATGTTAGCATGACCGACAGACGTTAGGCATCGCGACGCTGAAAGTCGTGGCGTCGCGATGCCGGTAAAATTACAAAAATGCCATTTTTCATCCATTTCCCTGTTTTGACCCCAAATTGCTTCCAGTGCTTTCCAAACTTTATTTATCTGCAAAATAACAATAAAACACATCAAAACGTTCACAAAACCCGAAAAACTATACAAAGTATCAGGTTAAATGAGTGGGAGATAGTGATATAAATACCACTCATCAGCCACCCAGTGTGAACTGAGAAATTTTTTAATGCCGCACTCACCCCTCACAAGGGAAGACCTCAAACCGTTGGGTTCGGAATGGTCCCTTACTTATGCCAATTGTAATGAATAGATTTATGCAATAATATAACCAAGTCTTATGCAGCACATGCAAGATAATTCAAATAAACACACGAATTGGCATACCCATAAACATAAATATAAGTGAAAACAAATTCATAATTCTAAAAACATGTTAATCAGAGATGTGCGGCAATGACAATAGAAACGTTAACAATAATGGCAGATAATTAAGCACATGATGCAGAAAGGAATAACCAAAGAGGCAAACATGCATAAAATATAAATGAATAGCCTGTCCAGTGTGTGTACGTTTTTGTTTTTTGTGAGCAAGATGTGTGTTGAATGAGTGAATAGCAGTTTGTTAGTGGCGTGAGGTGTAACTTGTGTGTGTTAAAGAGAGAGAAGGCCGATGGTTTTTAATGTGAAAGTTGTGTGTTGTTTTTTTTTGTCAGGCACTTGTGTCTTCGTGTTTGTTAAAGTTACCGAATGAGGTGAGAGATGAGAGAAGATTAGAGAAGCTATGTGAGTGAAGAGCCGAAGCTAGGGTTTATTTGGTGGGTTTGTTTTTTTATAGTGAGAGGGAAGAGAGAGAGAATAGAGAGGTGAAGAGAGAAGAGATGAGAGAGGGGCGAGAGAGTTAGGGTTTTCTTTTGTTTTAATATTTCCGTGTGAGTCTTAGGAAAAAAATAGGGGGAAAGGAAGGGTTGGTTATGTTATGTTTTTATAGTGGTGAGCTAGGGTTAGGGGTTTCTCAAGTAAGGAAATAAATCAAGCAATTATGAGATATATTTAATTAAATTATTTAGGGAAAGAATATTATGTATTTTTGGTGGGGGTGGATTCAAAAATATTTTTAAAATGGAAGGAGATTTGATTGGATTTGTAATCTTTGCTAATTAGGAAGGTGATTTGGGAGGGATTTGGCATGTGTTTTACATGTGATTTAATATTTTGGATTGGGCTTGGGCAAAATGGGATTTTTTTTTATAGGTTGCGAGGGTTTTGGGCCGAGGCTAATATTTTAATACAGGAATCGACTAAGCGAACCCGAGGCTAAACTAGTCAGTTTAAATTTTGATGAGGTTTTTATTTTTGATTTTTTCCTTCCGACGTCCGTTTCCCGCGACTTCCTCGACTTATCGGGTAGTGCCTCCATACGAGGCTCATCATTGGGCTTTATGTAAAAATACAGTGTCTACAGAGTGGTTCTCTCTCAAGATCCAAGATTGGCTTTGATTTGTTGGCCAAAGTCAAGATCATTGTCTATCGCGGATATGTTTGAACCATGAAAGCTTTGTTAATATCGCATGTCTTGGGCAGTTGTGACTTGTTGGCCAAAGTCAAGGTCACTCTTGTTTATCGAGGTGGATTATGAAGCTTCCCCACTGTCAATGGGTCGCGCTTAACTAGAATCATTAAGCTTGTTGAGCCAAAGCCAAAACTTAGTTGATTCAGAGGAAACATGTTAGGAAATAGATTAGATATATATTTCGGACTTGGATATCCACCTACCGGATCTAGGAATTATATGGGATCCAATTAATCTTAGAGATCTACCTAGTTAAATTTTATATAGCTTGTAGGCCAAAGTCAAGGTTGTGTATTATTTAATGGGGATACTAGCCCACTAGGAAACTAGGTTTCCCAAGTACTCAACAAAGGTTTAGAGGCTTGCCGAAAATTAGTGGGAGACTAGTATTAAATTTGCAATTTCGTTTAATACTCGCTAATATGCGCGCTCTATTATTTTTATTTCTCGTCTTTATATATATTAGTTGGACTAATATTATTCATTTATTATTTTCTTTGAACAGTTAGACTGTACTTAACAATACTCTATTTGTAGTTGGTTATATAGTTAGACAATAGTAACCATTGCATTTGAGTGTACCCGAAATGTTTGATTGGATAGTTAGACTTTATCAATCAAAATAGATGGAAATATAAGCGTTAGGGACATAATCATGGGTGAGAATATCTTTAACGGTGTAAATTTTCCAGACTGGGAAATGAACCTCATGATAATCCTGGGAGCTGAGAAGTTGCTCTATGTAATAGAGAGACCTCTCGGGCCTGAGCCCGACTTGATCGGCCAGTAGAGCATGAGCTTTGGAAGACTCAACGTGATGATAACTTTACTGCTCAATCTGTTATACTTGCTGCAATGACTCTTCAGTTTCTTCGTCAGAACAAGGGATTGGATCCTTATGCGATGATGTTGAAGTTGAAGGATCTTCATAGATCTAATCTTAGATCTCAGAAGTATGATTTGCAGAAGAAGCTCTTTCGCTCTCGTATTTTAGAGGGTATATCTGTCGAACACTATGTGTCACAGATGATTACTGACATCGAACAGCTGGGTCAGCTGGGCATTACCTTCGAGGCTGAGACTTCTATAGATTTGGTCTTACAGTCTCTGCCCGATTGCTGGGCGGGTTCATCATGAACTATAATATGATGAACCAAGAGAAAACTCTTGGAGAGTTAATTGCTATGCTGAAAGAGGTAAAGCCAGAGCTTCTGAAAGTCAAGAAGCACGAGACACATCTTACTTCGACATCCAAGAAGCCCAAGGCTTGGCCAAAGACTTCTGGGGTGTGAAGACGAAGAAAAAGAAGGGCAAGGCTCAATCATCACAGTCTTCTGGGAAGCCAAAGGATATATCCCAAGACATCTGCATACAGTGTGGCAAACGGGGTCACCAGAAGCGTGACTGCCGTAAGTTCAAAGCGGACTTGAAGGATGCGAAGGCGGGCAAGGCTCCGGCTTCAGGTATGTTTGTTATTGAAATAAACATGTCCACTACCAGTTTTAAAAATTGTATTTTTGATACTGGATATGGAACTCACATATGTACTGATGTGCAAGATCTGTAGATTAGCAGGAGACTGGCTTCAGGGGAGATTGACCTGCGAGTCAGAAATGGGACAAAAGTCGTTATTTTGGCCGTTGGCTCCTATGTTTTGAATCTGCCCTCAGGGCATGTACTTACATTAGGCGACTGTTATTTTGTACCTAGTTTGACTATGAGTATTATCTTTGTATCTAGTTTAACCCGATGCGGGTATACCTTTATATTCAGGAACACTGGGTGTTTTGTTTATAAAGATGATATTGAGATATGTACAGCAGATGTGAATAATGGTCTTTATATTTTGAATATAAACGAATCTCAAACATATAACATGAAAAACAAAAAGCTCAAATTGAGTAAAACAGATGAGACTTATTTGTGGCATTGTCATCTGGGACATATTAACAAAACTCGTATATCCACACTTTCGAAGAATGGAGACTTGGATGGATTTGATCCTAATTCATATGATGTCTGCGAATCTTGTTTGTTAGGCAAAATGCCTAAAACACCTTTTAGTGGTAAATGTGTACGTGCCACCGACCTGTTAGCCCTCGTTCATAGTGACGTACGCGGGCCCATGTCTAGCCAGGCTAGAGGTGGATAAGAATACTTCGTAACCTTTACGGATGATGAATCGTGTTATGGTTATGTGTAACTTATGAAACACAAGTCGGAAACTTTTGAGAAATTCAAAGAGTTTCGACACGAATTAGAAAAAAAAACTCACAAAAGTATTAAAACATTCCGGTCGGACCGTGGTGGAGAATACATAAGCAATGAGTTTCAAGATTACTTGAAAGAATATGGCATTCTTTCACAGTGGACTCCTCCCGGAACACCTCAATTGAACGATGTATCCAAATGGAGAAACCGAACTTTGTTGGACATGGTAAGGTCAATGATACGTCACACAGAGCTACCGATTTCCTTCTGGGGATACACATTAAACAGTGGAATATTTATTTTGAATAGGGATCCGTCAAAGTCTGTTGAACAAACTCCATATGAAATATGGATAGGAAAGAAACCGGGTTTCTTATTCCTGAAGATTTGGGGATGCTTGAACAAACTCCATATGAAATATGGATAGGAAAGAAACCGGGTTTCTTATTCCTGAAGATTTGGGGATGTTAGGCATATGTTAATGTTTGGATAGTACCAAACTAGAACCCAAATTAGATAAATGCCTATTTGTAGGTTATCCTAAGGAAACGAAAGGATATTATTTCTACAACCCACAAGAGAACAAAATATTTGTTACTCTTTATGCGATTTTCCTAGAAAAGGAATTCATGAATGCAGTGATAAGTGGGAGGAAAGTAGAACTCGATGAAAATCAGAGTGACACTGTTCCTAGCACCGACCCCCTCACGGAACACCAATAGTCCATCAGGGATGAGACTGTTCCATAATCTTCTAATATATAAGAACCGTATAAGTCAGAGAGAGTCAGAAAACAACCTGAGAGGTATGGGTTTCTGATCTCACCTCATGTAGACATTAATCTTATTGAGGAAGATGAACCGGCTACGTATGAGGAAGCGATACAAGGTATCGACTCCACTTTATGGAAAGAAGCCATGAAGTCTGAAATGGATTCCATGTATACCAACCAAGTTTGGCCACTAGTTGATGTACCAGAGGGCATTAAGCCTATTGGTTATAAATGGGTCTTCAAAAAGAAGACAGACATGGTAGGCAACATACAAATGTATAAAGCTAGGCTTTTAACTAAATGGTATCATCAATGACATGGTTTCGATTACGACAAAAACTTTTCACCCATTGCCATGATTAAATCCATTCGGATAATGCTTGCTATTTCTGCATATTTCGATTATGAAATATGGCAGATGGATGTCAAAACCACTTTCCTTAACGGAAAATTTTTGGAGGATGTTTATATGCAACAACCTGATGGTTTTGTCGTACCAAGACATGCAAACAAGGTTTGCAATTTAAACCGATCCATTTTTGGATTAAAGAAAGCATCACAATCTTATAACCATCATTTTGATGAGATCATAAAAGAATATGGTTTCATTCAAAATGAAGATGATTCTTGTGTATATAAGAAGGTTAGTGGGAGCGCACTGACATTCATTGTCCTATAAGTTGATGATGTATTGCTTCTTGGAAATGACATTCCCATGCTATAATCGGTGAAAGCTTGGTTTTCATTAAAATTCTCCATGAAAGACCTGGGAGAGGCAGCCTTTATTCTAGGAATAAGGATCGACCAGGATAGATCTAGAAAGCTGCTGGCACTCTCCCAGAGGTCTTACATTGATAAAGTGTTTAAGAGATTCAACATGGATCAGTCCAAGAGAGGGCTGCTTCCGGTGTCATATGGCGTCTCTCTATCGAAGGAAATTTTTCCTAAAACTCAAGATGAGAGAGATGTAATGATTCGGATCATGTATACTTCAGTAGTCAGATCGATCATGTACGCCATGATATGTACGTGACCTGATGTCTCATATGCTTTGAGCATGTGCAGTTGCTATCAGGACGACCAGATGATGGTCACTGGATTGCTGTAAAGAATATCCTTAAGTATCTTAGATGAACTAAAGATGCTTTTTTAGTCTTTGGGGAAGGAGAACTTGTGGTGACTGGGTTAACCGATGCAAGTTTCCAAACCGACAAAGACGACTGTAACTCGCAATCAGGGTACATATTTTGTTTGAACAACAGAGCAATGAGCTGGAAATCTTTCAAGTAAGAGACTATTGCCGATTCAACAACAGAAGCAGAAAATATTACTGTAACTGAGGCAGCAAAAGAAACAGTTTGGATCCGTAAATTTCTAATTGTATTAGGAGTAGTTCCGTTAGCAGATGAGCCCGTACCTTTGTATTGTGACAATAATGGGGCTATCACACAAGCTAAGGAACCACATTCTCATCAAAGATCTAAGCATGTACTTCTACGATTTCATCTGATTCATGAGATCATACATCGTGGCGTTGTGAAGATCGAGAAGATCGCATCAAATGATAACATTGCAGATCCGTTGACAAAGGCAATATCTCAGCAAAAGTTTGAGCGACATGTACATAGTTAAGGTATTAGATACTTGAGTGATTGGCTATAGGCCAAGTGGGAGATTGTTGGACAATTATCACCCATAACATCACTATTTGTAAAGAATATTGTGTTTTTGTACAAATTAACTATGTGACAAAAGGAAATTGCTATTTTATCATTATTGTAATTGGATTACTTTTATATATGTTAATGATAAAAGTCCATATGATTAAATCGAATTAATAAGATATGAGACAATATTAATCCACGAACGGTTTAATCATTAAATATCCATAGTCGAAGTATTTTCGAGACTGGATATTGATCATGCAGAATAGACTAGTATTAGACTTATGCGCGTTATGGAAGCTTAACGGCATAATTCTAATATATTTAGGTATTGGATATTTATACAAGTGTAATAAGAGGTTCTGTTAGTCGTTGGACCGGGAACAATTCGCTCTGGATAGACCCACTCGGAATCTCATTGGTTCTATGTGAATCCGAATCAGGGTAGGTGTATGTGATCTTTAACATGAGACTTACGTCGCTATTACTTGCGACAATTAGTTTACTTTAGTATTGGTCTTCTGGAGCTTTAACAGGTTATGTGTATGCCTGTATTGGGTTTACTGAGAATCATAGTGTATTGGATGTGACGTCAAGATGAGAGTATCACTTCAGTCATATGGAGATGATGGTCACACAAGATACGGTACTAGTACTCTTAAAAGCTGTAGCTATCGGGATAGTATAACTAGGTCATGACTTCCCGATTACAGAGATTAGTTACTCGGTATCCGATATATACTTCGTACAGGGCAGACATTGAGCCAGCCCTAGGCCTAGCATGTGACATCCGATACTGGATCGTATTACACATTACATTATATTAGTATTACTACGCCTGATATATATGATATTCCTCGGTGAATATTTCTGGAGAGTTGGGTAGGCACGGTGCTTTGCTAGAAGCCAACCATGTCTTATAAATCGGTGAGAACGTGGTAAGGCGTACGCATGTGTTCGGATAGTCCGATAACCGTATTTACTGCCAATATATCCAGGAATCTCTTGGGTCGCTTCCCAAAGATTCACCAATGACATTTGCCTCATATAGAATTAATCTGGGATTAATTATGAGAGAGAAATTTAATCTGGGATTAATTACGGCAAGAATTAATCTGTGATTAAATTCGTATAGAAGAGAGAACACGATTAATTTAGAATTAATCGATAAAATAAATTTAATAGTTAAATTAGATTTTTCTATTTAATTTATTTATTTAGGGCTAAAATAATATATCGAATATATTAATTGAAATCAGATTTCAATACAAAATTAAAATTAGATTTTAATTCGGGCAAATGAATTAATTTAGAATTAATTGAAAAACGACTATCGTAATAATTTTACGAGACATAATTATTTAATTAAATTGGATTTAATTATGTAGCGACGACAAATTCGTTTAATCGGAATTAAACGAACCCGAGCCCAAGTCAAGTTGTGTGTTGAGGAAGCCAACTCAAATTTTAAATTTAAATGCGGTGGGACCACATGACTTACATTAAATGTCTATTATTGATGGAAGTAGTTGGCTTTATTTAATGCATTCATTTAACAACACAACAACCAAGTTTAGGAAACTAGCACACTCTCTCTTCTTCTCCTTCACATGGCTGAAACTCTTCTCTCATGGTGGTAAAATTTTGCTTCAAAAATTTATAATAAGGTAGAACTTAGAGGGTCAAATGAGGTGATAGGGAAACTCACCCAAGGAAAACCAACTCAAACAACAAGCTTGGAGCTTCATCTACATAAGGAGTTTTCAAATTTCTCCAAAAATCAATGTAAGTGATTCCGCCACTTTTCTTGAAACTTTCACACATAAAATCGTGTTTAGGATCTTGTGGCATGTTTTAGAGACTAACATTGCCCTTGTGGATTAGGTTGAGCTTGAGATGGAAATTTTCCCAGTTCTTTCGCACTTATGATATTTGTCAATTTGGAGACTTGACTCTTAATCTCCTTATTCTCCTCAACCATTTGGGCTATCAATGACTCAAACTTTTGATTAGTTTTGTTCTGAGCCTCTACGAATGCATGCATAGTATCCTCTAAGGAATTCCTAGGAACGACTGGTGTGTGATTCTGAGGAGCACTGTAACCTCTAGGTTGTGGTACTTAAGTTGGCTGTTGAGACTCATATATCCAACTAAAATTGGGATGGTTCCACCAACTAGGGTTATAAGTTTCTGAACAAGGTGTATAAGTCTTTTTGTACGTCCCAAAGGTATTGCATTGTTCCTTACATGTTCCCATCATCTCACCATATACAATGCACTATTGGGCTAAATGGTCAATCCCCTTACACACAACACATACCCCTTGAGGTTCTAACTGGGCTACTGCATGCATAGTCTTGCTATCTTTGGATTTTAAAGCTCATATCTCTCTAGTCAATAGCTCAACTTGTGCCTTAATATTATCCTCCTCCCTAAAGTGGTGTATGCCTCTACTAGAAGGATTGAGGTGTGTCCTATCAGTGTTATCCATGACATTAGGTCCAGTCCATGTGTGAGATTTCTCAACTGGGTCATTTAAGTACTTTAATTCCTCATCATGGTCCTTTCGGATGAACTCACCATTGCATATTATCTCTATGAATCGGCGCTCTCTAGTGGTTAGACCGTCATAAAAATAGCTCATTAAGCACCAACTCTCATATCTATGGTGAGGACAACTAGCTAACATCTCTTTAAACCTCTCCCAATTTTGATAAAGAGTTTCACTGTCCTTCTGGGAAAAGGTAAAGATTTGTCTGTTCAGGGCATTCGTCTTATGGTGTGGGAAGTATTGGTTAAAGAATGCTTGTGTCATCTCGCCCAATGATCCTATTGACCGAGGTTGTAAGGAATATAACCATCTTTTAGCTCTATCTTTAAGGGGAAAAGGGAAGAACTTAAGTCTAATTGTGTCGGTAGTCCCAAATCAGTCATAGAAAGTTTCTACAACCTCTTCAAAATCTCTAATGTGCACATAAGGGTTCTCATTCTCCAAACCATGAAAGGTTGGGAGATATTATATCATTCCAGGTTTAAAATTTATATGTGGTACATTAGGAGGAAACATGATACTTGATGGTGTAGCTGTGTTAGTGGGATGGAGGTACTATTCAAGAGACCTAATGGGTGGTCTCTTGCACTCACTCATGCTGTGTGTGCTAAATGTAGATGGTGTGGCAAAAAGATTATCAAACATACTTTATGAGTCTGAGTTTTCTTGTTCAATCCTAGAAAATCTACCAAACTTATCCCTACGTCTAGGCATGAAGTTAAACACGAGTAAAACAATGACATAAATAAATGAATAAACTAAAAATAAATAAATAAATCAAAAATCAAAACTAAAATTAAAACTGAAATAAAATAATAAATAATTGAATAACTAATAAAAAAATTAAAGATGGAAAGATAGAAAAAATAACTAATCCCTATATTCAGTAGTTGATTCTTTTTATTACTCAATTGAGGATTTCACATCCCAAACTAACAATCAGAAGATATTTCAATCAAAACCATATTAAATTTTAAGGTAATCGATGATTTACTTTCTCTATGTTAACAGAACACAAAGTTATCGTTATAGCCTATCTAACATCGACAATATACCCTCAGGCAATACTGCAGCAGAAGATAAACTCATAAAATAACTTTACTAGTCACAACTGGGTTCCCCAATCACACATAGAAGAAGTATGACTATTCCTATATGCAAATTGATAAAACACAGTTTTTGGATTCATCAATCAAAAGATAATAAAGAATAACAAACATAAATTATATAAAACATTAAAAAGTACTTAGGATTCAACAACATAAGCTTAATAACTTAAATACAAGAGTTCATCCTTAGCTTTGCCTAAGAGATTAGTTCTCCATACAGAAGAGAAATCGCATTGATAGATCAGAGAGATGTCATGTCGGCTTGAAGTTCTTCGTTATTCTCTCTCGAAATTGTGTTTTTGGCTCTTTGATGTGTGTTCTCTCTTGTTTCTCTATGTTTTTCTCTCTCTTAGGGTTTAGGACGAGCTTAGGTTTATATAGAGAAGTCCAATAGTCCATATACGCGTAAAACACGACCAAAATAAGCTTCAGGAACTCTTCCGGGGCGCCGCGGCGATGGCAAGTGGGCAGCGCGATGCCAAACTTATGGCCAATTATTAGTATGGGGGGATCCTGTGGAGGCACCGTGCCAATTTTTGGTGTTGTGTGTCCTGCGTCTCTGCTCTTCCGAAGTGCTTCTGATGCGTCCGTAAGGTCCCGAAATACACGTAATTGCTCCAAACTTCATATTTCATTGCTCTAAATAACAAAGCACAAAATAAACTCTAATTAAGATTAAATATATGATAATTAAGTCGATTTAGCGATATTCAAAGTACATTTTCATGCACTTATCAAGAGGCCAGACAGAGAGACCCCAGCTCGAGGCAAAGAGACACCCAACCTGAAAGCAAGCCATTAGATTCAACAAAATTGACACAAGTGAAGACCGACATGAGGCTGTCATGTGATATGTTTTATACTTGTGACAATAGGAATGGAATTTGGAGTGAGCTGACTGAGGCACACTCACATACACCCGAAGAAACAAGGAAACTGTAAACAAACACTAATATTCTTTCCTTTAATTTATTTTATTATGTGTGAGACCGTAGCCCAATCTCAAAGTTATTACATACAAACTCTACATCTAAATCTGAAAACTAAAAACACACTTTTACAACGACTGCCTCAAAGACCAAGACTAATACAAATTTTTTTTAATTGACTATGACTGACTCACACTTTATCTGACTTGTACTGGTGGACTCCAAACCCTAGTGACTGCATCAGTATCCGTCCTCCCGAGCTCGTCCTTCGAGAAAACCTATAAAATAAAGAAATTGGGTGGGGGTTAGATCGTCGTACGATCTAAGTGAGTGGACGAAAAACAAAACTGAAATACTGGTATCAAAATATTAGGTTTTAAAACCAAAGTTCCAGAAATAACTTATAAGAAAACTATTTCCTGAAAACTTCATCTGAAATCTCTTTATAAAACTTTTCTTTCTGAAAACTACTTTTGAAGCTTTCGTTTCTGAAAACTATTTCTAACATCTAATTTCTGAAATGTTAGTGTCTTAGACATGCCACAAGATCTTCTAAGCTTGATTCGTGTGTGAATTAATCAAAGAAAATTGCGGAAAAACTCACCTTGATCGGTTTTAGACTTTAAAAATTTCCTTTGGATGTAGTAGCTCGAAGCTTGAAATCGAGTTCCAAACTCTCGGGTGAGTTTCCCTATCACCTTGATTCACTCCTTATGTGCTAGCAAGAAAATTTTGAAAGGACAAATTTCTCCTCTAAGAGAGCAAGTGTTTGGCATTTTAGAGAAAATGAGAGAGAGGATGAATAGTCCACACTTTGTTTTCCAAAAACAAGCATATATATATATATATATATATATATATATTAAAGTTGACTTGGTAAGTGTGTGTAATTAAAAATCCAATTTATTGTTTCCAACAACTTCCATCAAATGGATTGACCATTGATGTGAAGTAGTGGGTCCCACCACTTTGAATTCAAAATTCAAGTTGGTTCACACAACACACTTTGGGCCCGATTTCGTTTAATCTGATTAAACGAATTTTGCGTCGCAACATAATTAAATCCAATTTAATTAAATAATAATGCCTCGTAAAATTATTATGGAAGTCGCTTACAAATTAATTCCAAATTAATTTGTTCGCCTGAATTAAAATCTAATTTAATTCCCTGTTGAAATCTGATTTCAATAAATATATCCAATATATTATTTTAGCCCAAATAATAAATTAAATAGTAAAATCCAATTTAACTATTAAATTTATTTTACCTATTAATTCCAAATTAATCGAGCTCTCTCTACTAGTCGAATGATCCCAGATTATTTTTTGACGCAATTAATCCTAGATTAATTTTCTCTCTATTAATTAATCCTAGATTAATTATTGCCGTAATTAATCCCAGATTAATTTTCTCTTTCATAATTAATCCCAGATTAATTTTGTTCAAGTCAATTCTCATCGGTGAATCTTTGGGAAGCGACCCAAGAGATCCCTGGATATGTTGGCAGTAAATAAGGTCATTGGACTATCCGAATATGTGTGTACCTTATACCACGTTCTTACCGATTTACAAGACATGGTTGGCTTCTTGCAAAGCACCGTGCCTACCCAATTCTCCAGAAATATTCAACGAAGAATATGTAATCTTTATCAAGCGTAGTATACAGTATATTGCGTATTATGATCCAGTATCAAATGTCACATGCTAGGCCTGGGGCTGGAATTGTGTCTGCCCCATACAAAACATATATCAGATCACTAGCAACTAGTCTCTGTAATCGGATAATCATGTCCTTGTCATATTATCCCGATAGCTGCTGCATTTAAGAGTATCGGTTTTGTATCCCTACGTGATCATCATCTTCATATGACTGAAGTGATACTTCCATCTTGACATCACACCCAATACACTATGATTCTCAGTATACCCAAAAGAGGCGTACACAAAACCTGTTAAAGCCCCGAACGGCCAAAACCAAAGTATACTGATTGTCACAAGTATTAGCGTTGCAAGTCTCAGGTTAAGACCAAATACACCTACCCTGATTCGGATTCCTATAGACACATAGTCATACTACCAATGGGATTCCGAGGGGTCTATCTAGAGTGAAGCTATTCCAGTACCATCGGTTAACAGAACCTCCTATCACACTTGCATAAGTATCCAATACTTAAATATATGAGAACTATGTCGTTAAACTTCCATAACGCGCACAAGTGCAATACTATCCTATTCCGCATTATCGATGTTCAATCTCGATAATACTACGACTATGGATATTTAATGATCAAATCTCTCATGGATTAATATTGTCTCATATCTTATTAATCCGGAACTAATAATATGGACTTTTATCATTTATATATCCAAGTAATCCAATTACAAATGATTAAAGAGCAATTTCCTTGGTCACATAGTTAATTTGTACAAAGAACACCATGTCTTTTACAAATAGTGATGATATGGGTCATAATTGTCCAACAATCTCCCACTTAGCCTATAGCCAATCACTCAGATGTCTAACATCTGAACTACATACGGGTCGCTCATGCTTATGCTGAGATATCACTTTTATCAGCGGATCTGCAAGGTTATCATCTGAAATGATCTTGTCGATCTTGACATCACCACGATGTATGATCTGACGAATCAGATGAAACCATCGAAATACATAATTGGATCATTGATGAGACCGTAACTCATTAGTCAGTGTTGTAGCCCAGCTCAGCTGCTAACAGAACTACTCTTATCCAATTAGGAATTTTGTAGACCCAAAATGCTTCTTTTGCTGCCTCAGCCGCAACAATATATTCCGTTTTTTTTTGTTGAATCGGCAACAATACATTTCTTGGAAGATTTCCAGTTCTCTGTTCTGTTGCTCAACCAAAATACGTACCCTTATTGTGACTTACAGTCATCTTCATCGGTTTGGAAACTTGCAGTGGTGAACCCAATTACCTCAAGTTCTCATTCTCCATAAATTAAGAAAGCATCCTTAGTTCGTCTAAGATACTCAACGATGTTCTTTACACTAATCCAGTGACCATTAACTGGATCGGCCTGATAGTGACTTCATATGCTCAAATCATATGAGACACCAGGTCATGTACATGTCTTTCAATGTACGAGTTCTCGGAGAGTGCCAATAAGTTTTAGATCTATCCCAGTAGATCTTTATTCCTAGAATAAATGTTGCCTCTCCCAAATATTCATGGAGAATTTTAATGAAAGCCAAGCTTTCACCGATTGTTTTATGGGAATGTCATTGCCAAGAAGCAATACATCATCAACTTATATGACAATCATTGTCAGTGCGCTCGCACTAACCTTCTTATATACACAAGAATCATCTTCGTTTTGAATGAAACCATATACCATTAAGATTTGTTCAAAACGTTGGTTCCAAGAACATAATGTTTGCTTCAACCCATGAATGGATCGATTTAACTTTCAACCTTGTTTGCATGTTTTGGTATGACAAAACCGTCAGACTGTTGTATAAAACATCCTCCAAAAGGTTTCCGTTAAGGAAAGCGTTTTGACTTCCAGCTGCCATATTTGATAATCGAAATATGCAGCAATAGCAAGCATTATCCGAATGAATTTAATCATGGCAACGGGTAAAAGGTTTCATCGTAATCGACACCATGTTGATGATGATACCTTTTCACTACAAGCCTAGCTTTGTGCGTTTTTATATTGCCATCCATGTCCGCCTTCTTCTTGAAGACCCATTTACAACCAATCAGCTTTACGCCTTCTGGTGCATCAACCAGTGCCCAGACTTGGTTGGTATACATGGAATCCATTTCGGACTTCATGGCATCTTGCCATAATGCAGAGTCGATACCTTGTATCGCTTCCTTATACATAGCCGGCTCATTATCATCAATAAGATAATATCCATAAGAGGTGAATCAAAACCCATACCTCTCAGGTTGTTTTTCTCTGACTCTCTCCGATCTAACGCGGTTCTTATGTATTAGAAGATTATGGTACAGTCTCATCTTTGATGAACTGTTCGTGTTTCGTTAAGGAATCGGTGCCACGAACAGTATCACTCCGATTATCATTGAGTTATACCTTCCTCCTACTTACCACTACATTTAGAATTCCTCTTAGGAAAACCGCATGAATAAACAACAAATATTTTGGTTCTCTTGTGAGTTATGGAATTTGTTTCCCTATGATAACCAATTACAAATAGGTAATTGTCCGATTTGGGTTCTAGTTTGGTACCATCCAAACTTTTAACATGCCTATCATCCCCAAATCTTCAGGAATGAGAAACACGGTTCTTTCCTATCCATGTTTCATATGGGGTCTGTCCAACATACTTTTTACGGAACCTTATTCAAAATAAGTATTGTACTATTCAATTCGTATCCCTAGAAGGAAATCGGTAGTTTAGAGTGACTCATCATTAACCTTACCATGTCCACCAAGTTCGATTTTTTCATTTGACACCCTGCTCATTGAGGTGTTCCGAGAGGAGTCCACTGTGAAAAATACCATACTCTTTCAAGTAATCGAGAAACTTATTGAACAAATATTTTACATCACGGTCCAACCGTAATGTTTTAATACTTTTACCGGTCTGTTTTTCTCTACTTCATGTCAAAACTCTTTGAATTTATCAAATGTTTCCAACTTGTGTTTCATAAGACACACATAATCATAACGCGATGCAACCCATACAAGTTACGAAGTATTGATATCCACCCCTAGCCTATCTAGACATGGGCCCACATACGTCACCATGAATGGGGCTAACAGCTCGGTGGCACGTACCCCTTTAGTGCTAAAAGGAGTTTTAGGCACTTTGCCTAATAAACAAGATTCGCAGACATCATTTGAATTAGGATCAAATCTGTCCCATGTATCCATTCTTCAAAAGAGTGGATATATGAGTCTTGTTAATGTGTCCCAGACAACAATGCCACAAATAAGTCTCATATGATTTACTCAGTTTGAGCTATTTGTTTGTCATGTTATATGTTTATGATTTTGTTATATTCAAATATAAATACTGTTATTCACATCTAATGTGTATATCTCAATATCATCTTATATAAACAAACACCCAGTGTTCTGAAACATAAAGGTATACCCGCAATGGATTAACAGATAATAGAGATAATGTTCTAGTCAAACTAGATACATTATAACAGTTTCCAAATTTAGTACATGCCCAAAGTGCAGTTCCAAAACTAGGTTCCCACAGCCAAAAGTGACTCTCGTCCCGTTTCTGACTCGCAGGTTGATCTCATATGAAGCCAGTATCCTGCTAATCAGCAGATCCCGCACATCAGTACATATGTATGTACCACATCTAGTATCAAAAATCTAATTTTTTTTAAATAGTAGTGGACATGTTTATAACAAACATACCAGAAGTCGGAGCCTTGCCTGTCTTCATATCCTTCATGTCTGCCTTGTCCATACGGCAGCCACCCTTCCAGTGACCTCGTTTGCCATAGTTTAGGCAGACATCTTGGGATATGTCCTTTATCTTCCCAGAAGACTGTGATGATTTTGCCTTTGCCATTTTTCTTCACACCCCCAGAAGCCTTCGGCCAAGCCTTGGCCTTCTGGGATGTCAAAGTAAGTTGCGCCTTGCGCTTCTTGCCCTTTTGGAAGCTCTGTCGCTGCCCTCCTTGAGCATCCCTTAACTCTCCAAGAGTTTTCTATTGGTTCATGATGAACCTGCCCCACTATCGGGCAGAGACTGTAAGATCAATCTATGGAAGTCTCGGCCTCGTAGGTAATGCCCAGCTAACTAGCTATTCGTTGTTAGCAATCATCTGCGACACCTATGCATGACAGATGTCTTGGTTTGACCTAGAAGATCACGTAGGATACGAAACTAGTACTCTTTAGTATTGCAGTCATCGGGATAATATGACTAGGTCATGATTATCCGATTATAGAGACTAGTTACAAGAGATCTGATATATGCTTCGTACGGGAAGACATAATTCCAGCCCCAGGCCTTGCATGTGACATTCGATACTGGATCGCAATACGCAATACTATGTATACTACGCCTGATACAGATTACATATTCCCATAAGTCACATCGCAAGTCACCTTTTGTGATGGAAGTCACATCAACTTTGAGTGATGTGATGTAAGTCACTTTTTGAGTGATGGGAGTTGTTGAGGCAATTAATGCCATTTTCCCTCCAAATGTTTTGTTTTGCCTTTTTGGAAAGCATTACCAAAACTTTGTAAGATTTTTGGCATTAGTTTTTTAGAAAACAAAACACCACCACACTCATTCTCTCTCTTTTTTTCTCACCTTGGCCGAATGGCCTTCTTCATTTTCCTCTCTATTGTCGTGAGCCTAGGCTCATTGTTTCTTGATTTTGCTTCAAAATCAAAGGTGCTAGCACATCCAATGAGTCATTCAAAGGTGATAGGGAAACCAATCCTTGAGCTTGGAATCAACACTCAAAGCTTGGAGCTTGAAGATCAACAAAAAGGGAGGGCTTGGCCGAATACATCAAGGAGCAAAATTTTTGTTGTTCAACGCATCCACTAAACCGATCAAAGTGAGTATTTTCCGCTATTTTTCTTTGTTGTATTCGCACATTTCATTGCTTAAATTGATCTTGGTTTGACCTAGAAAACCCACCAATGGTATCAGAGCCAGGTTATTAAGCATGAAATTGAATTTAGGGTTCTTAACTTTAATTTGGGGCTTTTATGATTTATGCTTGATTTCTTCAAATTGAGGTTTTGGTTGGGCTTGGATGATGTTAAATTATATTTTGCATCTTAGGAATTGAGAATTGAATTGGATAAAATTTTCCCAAATTCCTTATCTTGGCCGAATGGTGTAGGAGCCCTAGCTCTTGGTGATTTTTAATTTTAGACAATTGATGTGTTTAAATGCATGGGATATAATAGTTTGTGATTTAATTGGATTGAAATCAAAATTGATATATAAAGTCCCCTATTGCCGAGAGCTTAAGAGCATGTTGGGATTGATTTTGCTTTTAATTATGTTGGACATGAATTGATAATAATAAAGCATGATTAATTAGTGTAATTGGTATTTTGGAAATGTTAATTTGACTAATTAATTATAGCTAATACACTTTAATTGATTAAATTATGATATTTGGAATATTGGAATTTAATTAGTTGGGCTTAATTTGGAATTGGGCTAAAAATGTTGTAGTTGGGCTTAATAGGCCAAGTTTTGTTTAGGTTAATTGGTTGGATCCAATTGGGCCTAAAACCATTTCCATAAAGTCCAAATATAATATAATGGGCCTTTAAAAATTTAATTGGGCCTAAATTGATTTTTGGCAAAGGGTGATTCTTTATTGGGCTTTGGTTGCCAAATTCCATGCCTTATAAATTAATTTGAAAGCCATTGGACTTTAATTAAATTGACATTGGATGTTAATTGGGCTTTGAGACCTTAAGATTAGATTTAGAATCTAAGACGCAAAGGTCATTAATAAGTGTAATTATTTAATTTTGAATTAAATATAGAATTAGTATTGAATACAAATTAAATTGGATTTAATATTGTAGTTTGATATAATTCGAGAATTCGTACTTTGAGTACTTATTCTTAAAACGAGTTGGACTCGCTCAAATCAAATCGTTGTTTTAAACATTGGATGGTCAATAATTAAGATTAATTAATTGGATTGATTGATAACATGCATTGTGTGAATACATGGATCTGATGTATGAATAATGTATATCGGATGGATATTAGATGGGTGAAGGCATTTTGGAAATTGTTGTAATAAATTTAGAATTTATTAATTGGACCTGCGTGTCCAGCCTATTACCTCTTGATTCTTTGTATTTCTCTTCTCACATATACCCCTCAATGTAAATGAGGTTTCTTTTGAATTGTTATGTAATTGGTTAAAGTAAGATTGTGTGCTAGCGGGAGAGAGAAGAGAGAGATTTGTTCTTGGAACAAAATGTTTTAAATATCCATCCGCATATTACTAATTCTGAATTAACGAATTTTCCGTTGGCGACGTAATTAAATCAAATTTAATTAAATAATTATGCCTAGCAAAATTACTATTCACGTCGCTAACGAATTAATTCTAAATTAACTCGTTCGCACGAATTAAAATCTAATTTTTAATTCTGCGTCGAAATCTAATTTCGTATAATATATCAAATATTTTATTTTTCGATTAATTCCAAATTAATCGTTCTCCTCTCTTTAAATAATATTTTATCCCAGATTAAATATCTCCGTAATTAATCCTAGATTAATTTTCTCTCTCTTAAATTAATCCCAGATTAATAAAGTACGAGTCATACGTCATCGTGAATCGTCGGGAAGCGACCCATGAGATCCCCGATATGTTGGAAGTAAATCCGGTCGTCGGACTATCCGAACACTACGTACCTAGTACTACATTTTTTACCGATTTACAAGACTTGGTTGGCTTCTAGCAAAGCACCGTGCCTACCCAATTCTCCAGAAATATTCTTAAAGGAATATGTGATCTATATTAGGCGTAGTATACGTAGTATTGCGTATTTCGATCCAGCATCGGATGTCACGTGCAAGGCCTGGGGCTGGAATTATGTCTGCCCAGTACGAAGAACATATCGGATCTCTGGTAACTAGTCTCTATAATCGGATAAACATGACCTAGTCATAATATCCCGATAACTGCAGCATAAAGAGCATCAATTCGTATCCTACGTGATCATCATCTCCACTATGACTGGAGTGATACTTCCATCTTGACATCACTCCAATCTTGACATCACTCCCAATATACATCCATATTGACAAAGAGGCGTACACAGAACCTGTTAAAGCCCTGAAGACCAAACCAAGTATATTGATTGTCGCAAGTATTAGCGGTGCAAGTCTCAGGTTAAGACCAAATACACCTACCCTGATTCGGACTTCCATAGAAACATATCTACTACCAATGGAATTGCGAGGGGTCTATCCAGAGCGAAGTTGTTCCCGTACCATCGGTAAACACAACCTCCTATTACACTTGCATGAGTATCCTATACCCAAATATATAGAGAACTATGTCGTTATGCTCCCACATCGCGCACAAGTGTAATACTAGTCTTTACGCATTATCGATGTCCAATCTCGATAAATACTCGACTAGGGATGTTTAATGATTAACCTTGGTGGATTGATACTGTCTCATATCATCTCAATCTGGAACTAATCATATGGACCTTTTATCATTTATACATCTGGTAATCCAATTACAAATGATAAAATGGTAATTTTCTTTGTCATATAGTTAATTTGTACAACAACACCATGATCTGTACAAATAGTAATGCTATGGGTCATAATTGTCCAACAATCTCCCATTTGGCCTATACCCAATCACTCAAGTGTCCTACACCCGAACTATGTACGGCTTGCTCAAACTTCTGCTGAGAAAAGGCTTTCGTCAGCGGATTTGCAGTGTTATCATCTGATGTGATTTATTAGATCATCACATCACCACGATGTATGATCCGAACGAATCAGATGAATATTTGAAGTATATATCTGGATCGTTGATGAGACCATTAATTCTTTAGCCTGTGCTGTAGCCTAGCCCAGCTGCTAACAGAACTACTCCTAATCTGATTAGGATTATTATCGATCCAAAAGGCTTCTATTGCTGCCTCAGCTGCAGCAATAATCCACTTTTGTTGTTTATTCGGTAACAATATCTTGGTTGGAAGATTTCTAGCTCACTGTTCCGCTATTCAAACTGTATAGTACCTTTATCACGACTAATAGTCGTTTTTGTCTGTTTGGAAACTTGCAGAGGTGATCCCAGTCACTTCAAGTTCTCCTTCTCCATAGTATAAGAAAGCATCCTTAGTTCGTCTAAGATACTTAAGGATGTCATTAACAGCAATCCAATGACTATCACTTGGATTGGCCCGATTGTGACTCCATATGCTAAAAGTATATGAGACACCAGGTCGCGTACATTTATTTCAATGTACGAGTTCTCGGAGAGTGCCAACAACCTTTAGATTTATCCCAATAGATCTTTATTCCTATAATAAACGTTGTTTCTCCCAAGAATTCTACGGAGAATTTTCATGAAATCCAAGCTTTCACCGATTATATTATGGGAATATCATTTCCAAGAAATGATATGTCATCATTACTTAGGACATTCACTGTCAGTGCGCTCCCACTAAACCTCCTTATATAGACAAGAATCATTTTCGTTTTGAATTAAATCATATACTATTATGATTACATCAAAACGATAGTTCCAATAACGAAATGCTTGCTTCAATCCATAAATGGATCGAATTCACTTGCAAACCTTGTTTGCTCATTTTGATATGATAAAACCGTAAGGATGTTATAAACATCCTCCAAAAGGTTTCCGTTTAAGGAAAGCGATTTTGATATTCAGCTGCCATATTTCATGAATGAAACATGCAGCATTAGCAAGCATTGTCCGAATGGATTTAACCATGGCAACGAGTAAAAGGTTTCGTCGTAATCGACACAATGTTGATAACGATACCTTTTCGCTACAAGCCTAGCTTAGTATGTTGGTATGTTGCCTTCCATGTATGTCTTCCTAGAAGACTTATATAGTACCAATAGGCACAATGCCTTCCGGTACAACAACTAGTGTCCAAACTTGGTTGGTATATATGGAATCCATTTCGGACATCATGGTACTTTGCCATAATAGGGAGTCGATACCTTGTATCACTTCCTCATACGTAGTCAGTTCGTATTCCTCAATAAGATTGACATCTTTATGAGGTGAGATCAGAAACCCATACCTCCCAGGTTGTTTTCTGACTCTCTCCGACTATCGCAGTTCTTGTGTATTCGAAGATTATTGGTATAGTTACATCCTTGATGAAATATTTGTGTTCCATTAAGGAATCAGTGCCTGGAATAGTATTACTTCGATTTTCATCGAGTTTTACTTTCCTCCCACTTACCACTGCATATAGGTATTCCTCTTAGGAAAACCGCATGGTAAGCAACAATTACATTGTTCTCTTGTGAGTTGTACAAGTATTATACTTTGGTTACCCTAGGATAACCTAAAAATTAGGCACTTATCCGATTTGGGTTCTAGTTTGGTATCATCCAAACATATGCCCAGCATACCCAAATCATCAGGAATGAGAAAACCCGGTTTCTTTCCTGTTCATATCTAATATGAAGTCTGTCTAACAAATTTTCATGGAACCTTATTCGAAATAAGTATTGCACTGTTTAATGCGTATCCCTTGAAGGAAATGGTAGCTCAGAGCGACTCATGATTAACCTTATCATGTCCAAAAAAATTTGGTTTCTCTGTTCGGCCACACCGTCAAACTGAGGTGTTCCGGAAGGAGTCCACTATGAAAGAATACTATACTCTATCAGGTATTCGAGAAACTTATTGCTTAAGTATTTTCTATCATGGTCTAACCGTGATGGTTTTAATACTTTAGCCGTTCTGTTTGTTTACTTCATGTCGAAACTCTTTGAATTCATCAAAAGTTTCTGATCCGTGTTTCAAAAGAAACACATAACCATAACATGATGCCACATCCGTAAAGGTTATGAAGTGTTCATATCCACCTCTAGCCTAGCTAGACATGGGCCCCTTTATGTCACTATGAACGGGGGCTAACAGATCGGTGGCATTTGCACTTTTACCAAGTAAAAAGTATTTCAAGCACTTGCCTAATAAACTAGATTCGTAGACATTATTTGAATAGAATCAAATCCGTCCTAGTATCCACTCTTTGAAAGTGTGGATATACGAGTCTTGTTAATTGTGTCCCAGACAACAATGCCACATATAAGTCTCAACTGATTTACTCAGTTTGAGCTATTTGTTTGTCATATTATGAGTTTGAGATTTATTTATATTCAAAATATAAATACTGTTATTCACATATAATGTGTTTATCTCAATATCATCTTTATAAAATAAAACACTTTAGTGTTCTAGAATATAAAGGTATACCCGCAACGGGTTAAACCCTGATATAGAGATAATGTTTCTATTCAAACTAGTTACATTCTAACAGTTCCTAATTTAAGTACATACCCTAAGGGTAGTTCCTAAACTTAGGTTTTACGGTCAAAACAGCGACTCTCGTCCCGTTTCCGATTCACAGATCAATCTCATCTGAAGTCAGTATCCTGTTTGTCAGCAGATTCTGCACATCAGTACATATTTATGTGCGCACTCAGTATCTAAAATCCAATTTTAATACTAGTAGCGAACATGTTTATGCCAAACATATTTGAAGCCGGAGCCTTGCCCCTCTTCACTTCTTGCATGTCTGCCTTGTCCATACGGTAGTCACACATCCAGTGACCCCGTTTGCCACAGTTTAGGTAGACATCTTGGGATATGTTCTTTGTCTTCCCAGAAGACTATAATGATTTTGCCTTTGCCCCTTTTCCCCACCCCAGAAGCCTTTTGCCAAGCCTTGGCCTTATGGGATGTCGAAGTAAGATGCGCCTTGTGCTTCTTGCCTTATTGCAAACTTCGGCTTTGTCTCATTGAGTATAGCCATTAACTCTCCAAGAGTTTACTATTGCAATTTAGTACTTCTAAGATCTAAGGATAGATCTATGAAGATCCTTCAATTTCAATATCATACTATAAGGATCTAATCCTTAGTTCTGATTAAGAAATTAAGGAGTCTATTTGGCAAGCATAATTGATTAAGCACTAAAGTTATCATCACATGAATATTCCAAATATCATGTTCTATTATTTTCTCAACTCCGGGCTTAGGCTCGATACGTCACTCTATCAAATAAAGTAATTTCTCGGTCCCCAGGACTATCCTGAGATTTTATTCCCAATCTGAAAAATTAAAGCCGTTTAAATATTTTTACCCAGGTTGATATTTTAAACGCTAATCTTTCAGTTATCTTGATTGCTATAGTCCAACTATCCAATCAACGATTTCATGTACTATTAAATATGATGATTACTATAGTCTAACTATATAATCAACTATAATTTAATTGGTTCATTCAAATATATTGATTACTATAATCCAATTATATAATCAACTATCATTTGAAGTGGTTTGAATACAGTCCAACTGTTTAATTTAAAAACAACAATTAAATATTAGTCCAACTAATAAATAATTACGTATTGACGAAAATTTGAAATGAGCGCGTATTGGCAAGTATTAAACGAATATTGCAAATTTAATACTTGCCTCCCACTATTTTTCGGCGAGCCTCTACCCTCTATGGAGTACTCAGGAAACCTTGTTTTTCCTAGTGGGCTAGGTGTTGGTTATTATCTAGGTCCCAAGATCAAACAAGACATGAAATACATGTGTGAATACATCAACGGAGGTGGCGGAATACTCACATCGATCGGTTGAGTCGATTTGGAGACGAATGAAATGAAGCCACTTTGCTTACTGTTTTGGTGGCGCCACTGCAGCAGTCCACTGCTCTCACAAATCAGAATTTTGAGCTGAGAAACGGAGCTCCAAGCCTCGTCGGACGGATCCCGGCTCATGGGTGAACCTCCCTACCACCTTCACAAGTCTCGTAGTGTGCTAGCACTTGCGGTTTTTGCCACAAAAACCCAACTCTTGCTTCCCTTATTCACGCCATTTTGGCTTCAAAAACCAGTCCACTTTTGTAGTTTGGGCGTGAGTTTGAAGAGAGAAAAGAGAGAGAAGAAAGTTGTGTAATTGTTTCCAAAAGTGTAAATCAATTTTCATTTTATATTTTCCAAAATATAAAAAATGATTTACCATTTACTTTAATTCAAAATCAAGTAAATGTTGGAGCCAAAAAGCTAACGATGCTTTCCAACCACTTGCATCAACTATTCACTCAACTTTAAGTCATATCAACTTTAATAAAGTGACATGTCTTTCAATCAATCAATCACATCAATCAATCACATCACTCAAAGTGACATTTGATTTGACGCTTGATGTGACGAATGATTTGACGCTTGATGCGA
>SKCR01009753.1:0-23251 GCA_019454045.1 Zanthoxylum bungeanum
CTGTCAATAGACTGTTACAGTATGAAAATTCCATTTCTTGATAATTCGGTGACTGCGGTGTGGGGAAAGAGGCATAATTTAGCCTATTGTTGCCACCGCCGACATTGAATTCTCCAAGTTGATGATTTTCTTCCTGAAAAGTATTTTCTACAACATTATTTTTATCCAAAAGGTGATTTGTTACTACCTCTGACACCGGATTAGGTGGTATCTGCGATTCGGTGAAAGCATTATCTTCATCAATATGACTCCTAGGAGAAGAAATCGGATTGTTGTTTGAAGATAGCGGAGAGTTTGAGAGAGTATTTTCTTCAATAAGATTTCTAGGATGAGAAATCGAATTGTGGTATGGTACTAGCTGTGGGATTGTATTTTGTTCAATATGATTTCCAAAACAAGAAATCGGATTGTGATTTAGTTGTAGCTGTGTATTTGAGATGTTTGAGAGGATATTTTGCGGATAATAAATCATATTGTGAATCGGCTGTAGCTGTGTATTTGAGATAGTATTTTGGACAATATGGTTTCCTGGATAAGGGACCATATTGTGAGTTGGCAATGGCAATGACTGAGAGTTTGCGAGAGAATTTTGTTGAATATGATTTCCAAGTATTGAAATCATATTTTGATCTGGTAGTAGATTCTGGTTTGGTAGTGAAATTTGTTCAATATGATTTCCATAATGAGAAATCAAATTGTGATTTGGTGGTAACTGTAGGTTTGTTAGAGTATTGTGTTCAATATGATTTCCAGGATAAGAAATCGAATTGTGAGTTGGTGGTGGCTGCGGGTTTGTGACAGAATTTTCGTCTATATGATTTCCACTAGAAATCAAATGGTCACCTGGTAATATCTGATTTGGAGAAACCATTTGCTGACTTGATTCACCTTCATCAGGGGTTGAAATACCATGCTTGTTTTCCCATTTCCTTTCTATGCGACACAAAACGAATTCCTTCTGCAGGCCAAAAACAAAATAAGTTCAGTAACAGTGGATTTTCAGATTTTCATGAACACTGACAGATTATTACTCAACAAATTTCTGGGAAAAACGAAGCACCAGATTCATTCATGATTCATCAAAGTCAAGTACACAATTTTGGACCCCATTTTGTAGTTGCAGCTAAAAACAAGTCATAATTTCTTGCATAAACATCACCCGACCTTAGTTTCATAGAGATTTGATCCACTAGAAGATATATTATGTTCATTTTTCCGCCTAAAATAAACCAAACAAAAGAAGTAATAGTTTTAATCATTTGCCTGGTTAATTAATCATACCTCATCTCCAATAGATTCAACATTCTATCATGCTTCACCAACAATCACTTCAATCAGCAAGAAGAGACATAATATGCAGCATTTCACTAAACTAATTATTGATAGATATGATATTAATGTTATTTGTTAGTTGATATGTAATTAATATTGATAGATATGATATTAATGTTAGTTGTTAGTTGATATGTAATTAATATTGATTCTTTTATAATGACTATATAAAGGTAATTTGTAATTTATATTGAAATTAAGAAAATTAGTATATTTTTCTTCAGCTCTCCTATTTCGATTCTTATTTGTAACATGGTATCAGACGTCTGAGTTCCGATCTCTGGATATTTCACTGTCTCTGTCTCCAAACAGGTCTTATCTCACTTCTAGACACCCTTATTCTTGTGTCCACACACCTACTTCTAATTTCCAAAACCTAGTTCTCACCATCAAACCCTAGCCACCACAATCACCTCATGCCGCCACCTCTTTCAGCTGCTCCAGCCACCACTCACGCCACCAACATCATCCCCATCGTCCGACGACCCATCCAGTAATTTTTCAATGAAAAAATCTGATGTTATGCAGCCTATTCCTACCATCCTCCAAGGTCCGAACTACCGTCTCTGAATTCAAGAAATGCGTGGTTTTCTCAAAAATCGAAAGTTATGGCGCTATGTTACTAGCGATGTTAAATCTCATTAACAGAAACCTGATGAGCCTGAAGACAAGTTTGTTGATTGTCTCGAGGATTGAGACAGTAAGAATCACTAGATCCTGACTTGGTTTCGGAATACCTCGATTCCTTCCATTCACCACCAGTTTGACTGCTATGAAATTGTCAAAGAAGCCAAGAACTTGACACACTCACAAAGTGATTCTTTTACTCTCAAGTATAAGATTGTCGAAGTAATAAAATAACTCGGTAAATTCGGGGTCGATCCACAGTGAATAGATTTAATAATGTAAAATAATAATTAGTGTAAAAATAAAAAGAGTGAATTGTTTGAAATGATTGAAAATTTTAAATTAAACTGCAACAATAAAATAAAATGTTGGAACTAGGGGATCAACTTTTAATATTTCAAATTTAAAAATCTTATTTTTATAATATATAATTTTTCATTATTACTCAGTTAATTTATTTTAGGAATCAATTATGCCAAAACATATAAAACTAACCATAAAGGCGGTGATAACATTTGTCTGTAATAAGTCCAGTCAGGTACTCAATTATGCCAAATAAATAAAACCAGTCATATAGACGGTAACAAAGTTTGTCAATAATTAATCCAAATTGAAATTAAATATTAATTAGATTACAATTTATATATTATAATATAAATAAGATTAATCTATATTTTTATATTGAAAGCTTCATTCTTTACCCCCAACAAAATGAAATTAGCAACTCATGATTTTATTACTGAAAAAAAAGAAATTACAAGAAAAATTAAAAAATAAAACACACAATCGATGGGTGTGTGTTTTTATAAAACAGATTCCCAAAATTGAGACTTTATTTCAATAGAGTCTGTTTGGGACCAACTTGCTCTCTCAGAATCATCTATGGGTTATGCTGTTGATACGACTAAATATACCACCAAACGTGATAGTATGAGGTTGATTCAGTTTCTTATGGCCCTTATTGATGATTTTGAATCTTGCAGAGCCTCTTTATTACATCAATCTCCTCTGCCTACATTGCAAGCTGCTGTCTCTCGGTTATTGTATGATGAAACTCGCCCCGACTTACTTAAGCCATCTCGCGATGATGTTGTGCTTGCCACTGCGGGTAAACATTTCTCAAAAAAGGTGGAAGCAAATTATGTCGTACTTGCAACAACTTTGGTCATACTCTGAATAAATGCAGTCTTACTTAATGTTACAAATGCAAGAAAATAGGCCATATTGCCTTTCACTGTCCCATTAGGGTGGATTGTCGCTACTGCAAACTGTCTGGCCATTCCATTGAGCAGTGCCCCACTCGTCCTCCAATAATTGGTCAGCCCTCCAAGATAGCAATTCCAATTGCTACTGCTACCTCTGAGGTCACTGCATCTCCTACATCCACTGGTAACTCAAAAAGACTCCTTAGACAAATATTATCCACACCTCTCAGTACTTCTATTGTCTTATCTGCCACTTCAGGTAATTCTCTTTGGTACTTTGATTATGGTTGTTGCAACAACATGACTTCTCAATCTTCGTTATTTTCCTTTATCTATCCCACCATGACTGTCTCCCCGATTTTTAATGCAGATGACTTACAAATGTCTGTAAGCCAGTCAGGAAAAATATCTACCACTGTTCTTACATTACCTAACATATTTCTTATTCTGAAACTTACTTTCAATCTTCTAACCGTTGGTCAACTATGTGAACTTAGGTTTGAACTAATATTTTCTTCCACCGGTTTTCGTATGCAAGATCAGCAGACGGGACATGCCGTAGAGTTGGACGTCTATTTAAGCTAACCTTCATGCATTTAACTTCCATTCGCGTCTCCCGATTATGTGCGGTGTCTACACCATCCTTTCTTCAGTTGTGGCATCTACGGTCACACCTCTTTAAGTAAATTCTGTCATTTGATTTCTAATGGGTCGGGTTCTGTTATCGAACAATCTTCTTTACACCGTGTATCCTGTCAACTTGGCAAACCACCAGCTTTATCTTTTAAAAATAATAATAATACTTTTGTCGCTCATTTTGACTTAATTCACTATGATATATAGAGACCTTCTCCTACACTCACTATGGGAAGGTCTAAATCTTTTGTCATATTCATTGATGATTATTCTCGATTTACTTGGATCTTTCTCATGAAACAATGATCTGAACTACCTCAAATTTTCATTGATTTTGCGTCTATATTTAAAACATAATTTTCCAAAACTATCAGAATATTGCGCAATGATAATGCCAAAAAATATCTTGACTCTACACTTCAAAAGTTTTTGAAAGAACAAGGTACTCTATCCCAAAGATCTTGCCCATACACCTCTAAATAAAATGGGCGAACAAAACGCAAACATCATCATATTATGGATTTCTTTCGATCTATGTTCATATCATCTTCTTGTCCAGAACATTTTTGGGGTGAATCCGCTCTCACCGCAGTGTATGTTATTAATCGTATTCCTTCTTCAGTCACTAAACAGCACATGTCTCCCTATGAGTGCTTATATGATATCTCTCTTCTATGATCTTCTTAAAGTTTTTGGGAGTGTTTGTTTTGACATTCTTCCTCCTACTGAGCACCACAAGTTAGAACCTCGTGATCCACTCTGTTGTTTCTTAGGTTATGGAATTGAACACAAATGGTATCATTGTTAGGATCCTATGTCACAAAAACTTTACATCTCACGTCATGTTGTCTTATGGGAGCACATTATGCTCTCTTCCCTCTCCGATTTCAAAGTGTCTTCTGACCACCCTCCACTTTTCACTGATCTCTCTATCGAGTTGTTTCCACATGTTCATGATACATGTACCTCCAGTGAGCCTACAGACGTCCAACCCCCATTGCTACTTGTCCCTGATGATGCTCTTTCTGCAGAAATTCTCTCTAATACCCTTGCGATTGAACACTCCCACGATATTGATACTTCATCTTCATGTTATCCTCCTTGAGTAACACCCCCTCCTACTTATCTTCAAAATTATCATTGCTTTTCCACTATTATTTTTTTTTGCATGAACCTCGGTCTTATATAGAGACATCTTCTAATCCTTATTGACAGCAAGCTATGCAAGATGAATTACATGTTTTAGCAAAAACTTGTACTTGGGACCTAGTTGATCTTCCTCCCAGTAAAACTCTAGTAGGATGCTAATGGGTATACAAAATAAAAACACATTCATATGGCTCTATTGAGCTTTATAAAGCACGTCTTGTTGCTAAGGGCTTCACTCAGGAATATGAGGTTGATTATGAGGAGACATTTGCTCCGGTTACTCGTCTGACCTCAGTACGCAACTTACTTGTCATTGCTGCTGCTCGACAATGGAGTTTGTTTCATATGGATGTCAAAAATATTTTTCTCAATGGTGATCTAGTTGAAGAAGTTTACATGAAACTCCCTCTTGGTTAAGGGTGGCAAAAAAGCCCGAGGGTAAAAAATCAAGGTCGGGCCAATGAAAGCCGGGTCTAGCACATTAAGCATGGGCCCGGCCGGGCTTAAAAAAATATTATTTATATTTATATTATAAATTATATATATATATATATATTTATATAATAAATTAAAAAAATTAATTTTTTTATTTATAAAAACCGAGCCGGATAAAGCCCGGGTCCGGGCTGAAAAAATATTTATCGGGCTCGGGCCGGGCTTATTAAAGCCCGGGCCCGACCCGACCCATTGTCACCCTTACTTCTGGTATTGATCATCCATCACACAAGGTATGTCGCCTACGCCACGCCCTATATGGTCTAAAATAAGATCCTCGTGCATGATTTTCCAAGTTCAATACGACTGTTTGTCAGCTTGAGTTCTCCTCCAGTCCACATGACTCTACCCTATTCCTTCGCAAATCTGGTACATGCATCGTGACGCTACTTCTTTATGTTTATGGCATGATTATCATTGGGGATGATGATTCAGGAATTATGGATCTTAAATAGTCTCTTAGTCAACAATTTGAAATAAAAGATTTTGGTTCTTTGATTTACTTCTCGGGCCTTGAAGTTACTTCCTCTGATGATGGCTATCATCTCTCTCAAGCTAAGTATGCTTCTGATCTTATTTTTCGAGCCGACCTTACAGATAGCAAGACAGTTCCAACCCATGTCGAGTATAATACTAAACTTACACCTATGGATGACACTTCTCTGGATGATCATACTCTCTACAGACAATTAGTTGGTAGTCTCATTTATCTCACTATCACTTGACCAGACATTGCCTATACTGTTCATATTGTAAATCAGTTCATGACTGCTCCTCGATCTCCTTCATTATGCTGATGTGTTTTACATCATTCGTTATGTTAAAGACATTCTCTTTTGTGGTCTCCATTTCTCTACTAATTCTTCACTTGTTCTTCAAGCTTACTCTGATGCAGATTGGGTAGGTGACCTTATTGATCGTCGATCCACTACTGGTTATTGTGTTTTTCTGGGTGACTCGTTTATTTCTTGGCGTAGTAAGAAACAAACATTGATTGCTTGTTCTAGTACTAAGGCTGAATATCGAGCTCTTGCTGCGACTATTGCTGAACTTCTATGGTACATTGGCTCCTCGAAGATATGGGAGTGCCTCAGCTACCCCTTACTACTCTTTACTGTGACAGTCAAAGTGCTATTCAAATAGCGCATAATGATGTATTTCATGTACACATTGAGATTGATTGTCATTTCATTTGTCATATATTACTCGCGGTACTCTTCAGTTGGTGTATCTACGCTCCGATGATCAAATCACTGATATGATATTATTGTTAGTTGATATGTAATTAATATTGATTCTTTTATAATGCTTATATAAAGGAAATTTATAATTTATATTGAAATTTATAATCTATTTGTAACACAAACCAAATATTTAACAAAAAAATAAAAGAAAATAAACTTCATGAGAGTGTCAAAACCAAAGCTCATACATACCTTGTAACTGGGTTTGTAGTCGACATGGTACTCATGCATAACAAACTTAGTATTCGCTTTCTTAGAATCAGGACCGTGGCGGTGGAAAGTCAAAATCTTTTTGCTACCAGTAAGGCCATTTCTAGCTTTGATGATAGAACCTGTCCCAGTAATTTTCCAGTGCCCTTCATTTGTTCTTCTGTGGGTACGTTTACTCTCCTTGTACTTGTAATAAGGTTTATAGAAAAAGTACCATACTTGTTCCTCTGGCTCCATATCCGATTCCCCTGCATCACAAAAATTATCAAGTGCCAGTTAGTTTAGCCACTAAAATCTATGGGGTTTCATTTGCCAGATTGGCACCCCGTGCCCCAGAAATAAGTTGCTTAAATAAAAAAAAAAAAAGAAAAAACATACTTGGTAAGTCCCAAGGCTCAAGGCTGCAGATATCATCAATATCCTTGACAGTGTGGTGGGAGAAAAGAGGATCAAGCCTCTTCTTCTCGAGAAGATGGAGAATTTGATTGTTGGTGGGCTGGAACCTGAACCCTTGGAGACTCTCCAGTTGTGATTTAAAAAATGTAAGGCAGCCCAAAGAAGAAGGAGATTGGTAGCTGGGATGGATCCGAAACCCCCAAGATTCTCCATTTCTGATTCAATTAACACAGTGGTTTCTCTGTTTTGATGGGAAGAATTTGCTCTGTGAGAAGAAGAAGAAGAAGTGAATGGGGGATCTTGTCACTTATACATAGAGAAAGCGCTATAACTCTACAAACATACTGACGCGTTGTGCTACAGTTAGAGGAACTGTTAATCTTAAATTCAGATGAGTGATTTGCCGGTAGATTTCCAAAGTTTAAAAGTGTTTCTTCCAACGGCGTTAAGTGGGAATGTTGAGTGACTGAATTAATAATATAGAATCATATTTGAAGGTCAGTCAATGGACAAGGTGACAAGAAATAAATAAATAAGAAAATGTTAAAAAAGTATCAGCTTCTTACTCACGTCACGTTATGGGAGATTCCCTTATTGGTTCGACACCTGTCATCCCCTTTGGACGAGAAAAACTTACCTACGCGTAATGAACATTGCACAAGTGAGAGCGAGGTTACCTCACTAAGGGAAATCTAGAATCTTCTGCTACTTTTGTTCTTTTTTCCATGTATTTGAAGCGTATATTTTTTATTATTCCATGTGAGATCGACAGAACAGAACAGTACATAAAGTAATTCCTTCTTTGATCGGTCGTGGAAAAGCAACAGCCTAAAAAGTAATAATTGCCTTGTTCGATCAGTCGTGGAAAAGCAATGAGACATCTGATCTGCTTTCTTTCTCACAAAGCTTTTGATAACAGCAGCAGCAGCTGCAGCGCACTATCCAAAAAGATGAAAATTCCCCAGTGGTTCAAGTGTAAAAGTTTTTTGGGTTTAAAAGCAAGTTTTGGAAACATGGTGGTGCTGAGTGTCAAATGAATCCAAATGAGGGGTGTATATTATATTGTGCTGCTGAGGTGTCAATAACAGAATCTGTTAAAGCTTTGTACGTTTTTTTTTTTTTTTTATCATTTTTTATGTAATTCTTGTTGTTTTAGAAACTAAAAAGAGTATTTTTTCTTCATCATTTTTTTTGCTTTTTGTTTTTGTTTTTGTTTTTTTTTTTGTTTTTTTTTTTTATATTATAAATATTTGGGAAGCCATTAATGTGTGTGGGGGGTTTTTGAACCCTCAATAATCTGGATCTTCACGATTGCATCATTGCACTCGATAAAAGATTTTGATGATGCAACGATAAGAATTCGACGCACATTCGCGAACATTACAAAAAACGTCGAAGCAAATAGATATGAAAACTCAAGAGCTAAATAAAGAAATCTAGTAAAGTCTTATACCTTAGGCTCTCAATGTAAGTGAGTTGATAATTTAAGTATTCTAAACTCTCATGATTCATACATATTCATAAAAAAATATTTAGGTCATGTGCATAATGTTTTAAATCTTCAAATCTTGTAGTTATGTACTGTGACCGGCACACCAACCATTGAACCAGCAAATTGGTGTCTGCTCTGTTTTGGACAGCTTTGCATGCTCTCTGGAACCGGACTACTCCATATCGGTCTATCATATCGGTCAATTTAGAGTTTGCATAGCTACTGGAACTGAGACAGATCATACTGGTCCTCATACTGGTTAGCTAACCGACATACCAGTTATCATACCGGTCAGTAATATAGTAGGTCATGCGCTTTATGCTTAACGGTCATATTGGATATAGCCGTTTGATTTGCAGGATCGACATACTGGTCACTGTAGATCGGCATACTGGTCTCGGGACAGAGAGCTATGACAATATTTTCTTTCTCTATATATTGGCCCACATTTTGTTTTTACACAATTTTTGCACCTTCATACATTTTCCTAACAAGCAAAAACATATAGTTAATTTAAACATTCATCATCAAACATTGTCTTCATAATCAAAACTCCCACATTACACATTCATATCATTTAGTGAGCTTAGAATTACTTCGGTTAACAACTAACACTCTTAATCTTCTTTAGCCTTTGTTAGTACCTCAGTTGTGTTGTAAATAATTTTATCTTAAATAATTATGGTTGTGGAGATCCTTTGTTGAGTGGGTATACTAAAAAAAGTGAATTTTATGTAAAGGTTTTGAGTGAGTCTAAGAGATAAAACTCTTATGTAAATGTTTGGAGTAAACCTATGAACAAAACTCTTGATTTTGAATGAGCAACATAAAACTCATAGTGTAAAGTGTGGAATCACTTTTGAATAGTGGAAAGCTTCAAGCGCGACTTGGAGAAGTGTACGTAAGCATTGTTAGTCAAACCACTATAAATTACGGTGTCAAATTTCTCTATCCCTTAACTATTTTATTTATCGCAAGTTATTTTATATCTACATATTATTTAGTAAATTTATTTTAGGAAATATATTGTTGAGTATATTGATTGAGAAAATTACACATTAAGCATAATTGGTAAAATTACTAAATAAGTAGCTTAAAATTGACAAGATTTTAAATTTCGTAATATTTATCATATACCCAATTCACCCCTACCCCCTTTTGGTTATAGTATTTGTTGTTTGAGTGCTTGTAGAAAATTTCAATTGGTATCAGAGCTTGGACTTCTCACAAAGAACTTAACCATCCAAGAAGATATCAAATGGCCTCTATAAGCTACACAACGAACTTTGCCGATAGATTTTTGAAAAATAGACTTTTGTTCTACACCGGAACCGACTACAATTATTGAAAGATGAGGATGTTGAACTATTTTCTTTCCGTTGATGTGCAATCTTTCAAAATGATCACTAAAGCCTAAAGGTTCTAAAATGCATATGAAGAAAGATAGCAATGTGAATGAACTGATGAGGAATATATGGAAGCCTCTAAAAATGCAAAGCCTCTCAATCATTTACTTTGCGTAATTGATCGGAGCCAAATCAACAAACTTACAGAATTTGGAAATGCCTATGAATTATGGAAGTATTTGGAGATTGTCAATAATAGTACTCGTCAAGTTAAAAAGTCAAAGATCAATCAGTTAATTTGCGAATTGGATAGCTTCAAGATGGAAGCCGGTGAAAATATTGAGAAAATGATTTCTAGGTTCACCATAATTATAAATCAACTAAGTAATTTAGGAAAAAAATATTAGTACAAGTGATCAAGTGAAAAAGGTCTTAAGGAGTATAAAATTTACATTGTCTCTATCAAAGAATCTAATGATATCAACACCTTGAAATTGGATGACTTGGTGCGTAAATTTTTGAATATGAGAAGGAAATCAAGATGGATTTAAGGGGAGAAGCAGATAAAATGAGAGATTGATCTTAAAAATATTTTGCTTGATATTCACACATATGATCATTTTTTATACTCTTTTGATATATTTTATCATTGGTCATTCTTGGTTGAAAATGAAATGCATAAATATTGGTATACCTTGAATGATTTTGATGATTTATACATGAATATTAGATTATATGACAAAATGGGAGAAAATACCAGTTGTGCATGTTTATGAATTTTATTATTATGTTTTGTGCACATGTTAGTTTATATCTCTTAGTGCTTAATCTTTTCTTCTCCATTCTTTTTGCTAATGGCAAAGTGTAGGCACTGCATTTTTACACATGAGTCCCTATGATGAGTCTCATTTTGGAGACACTACCTTTTAAGTCACGGAGGTCACGGGAAACGGACATCGGAAGGGGAAATTCAGAATAAACAAGGTTCACTGTTTTCGTTCGTGCTACGTTCGTGTTTACGTTCGAACGTCAAACGGATTGCGGGCGTTCGTGCCGCGTTCGAGGAAGCGTTCGAACGGTGTCGGTAATTCTGGTTTTGCTGCTAGCCTCACATCCAGCCCAATTAGCCCCCCAAAGCCCATAAAACACATCCCAATTTAAATAAATAAATATTAATTAAAACATTAACTAAATAATATAATAATTAAATTAATTAAATGATTAAATAAAACATATACCAAACATAAAATAAACAATTACCAACTTAAACTAAAATCATGCCTAAATTAAACAAATCACACACTAAATCAAAATATAATCATGCCTAATTAAAATCAATCAACCAATTATATTCCCAATCTAATAAGATTATTCCCAAACTTAAAATATTGTATTCCTAATCCAAGCCAATCAAATATCCAACCTTCCCTATCTAGCCAAGATTTGTCCCCCCTCAATCTTTGACTTCCCTTAACCAAACCAAATCAAATCTCTGACTTCCCTTAACCAAACCAAATCAAATTCCTTTCCTTGTCAAACCTAACCCTTTGCCTATAAAAAGAACCCTTCACCAACCTTCTCAACCCTAGCTAGCTAGTCTCTAACTCATACACAACACACATAAAAACTACAGGAAGAAGACACCAAAAAGAGTAAGCAAAAGATAAAGAGGAAATATGAGCAGAACGGAGTTGGAGCCGCAAGCAAATCAGTAAAGACAACGAACGAGAACAGTGAACCGGGAGAGTTGCGGAGCATCCACCCTTCCGACGATCGTGTACCATACATCCGAGAGGTGATTTAAAAGGTTAGACCTGAGGGTACCTTTTCATTAGTTTATATTCATTGTTTATTGAATTCTATTCGCATGAGAGTCGTCTATGAATGCATGTTGTGGTCTTTGAGTAGATAAATATGCATGAATTATGAGATGTAATATGTTGTGGGTATTGGATGAATGAGAGATGTGTCAACTCTCGCGGTATATCGGATGGAAACCCGGACATAAATTTCATAGCCGATTCCGAATGGACGGTAATATGATCTGTACTCGGGCCACAACTCCACGTACCACTTGAGTAAACGGCACATTCTCTTGTTTTGTGTTGCTTCATTTATTTATTCCTCGTCATTTAAATTATGTATGTCGTTAGTTATGCATGATTCAACCAAGCGCATGGGCTTAGTGAGTTAGTCCAAAGGTCCTCCATTTAGGAGATAAAGAGCCGAAAAGGCCACCTTCGTGACACTACTTCGCCGCGCCGGTTGATGTATGTTCGGTTGGACGCGAGATACGTTCAATCGGGCATACTTAGTTTGATATTGTTATCTTTATTTTCGTATGTATAAGTCAATCGAGCGCATGGGCTTAGTAAGTGTGTTGTGAGATCCCCTATGGGGAGGGGCTAAAAGCCCTTTACCACGATGCTTTGCCGCGCCGGTTGATGTGTGTTCGGATTGGATGTAAGATGTGTTCAATCGGGCATACTTGGTTGATATGATTGGTTCTATTCTTGTATGTGTGATGTGACGCGCATGGGCTTAGCATGTTGGTCTAAAGGTCCTCTCTTTGAGAGATCAAGAGCCCCAAAAGGTCACCTTTACGGCAGTGCTTCGCCGCGCCCTTTTATTTTCTGTTTATGTATTGCATCCTATTTCATGCATCAGGTCCGTGTCCGTTCGAACGCGTTCACGAACGCAACTCGAACGCGCATGTGTTTTTGCCTTATTATGTGTCAGGTCTCGTATCCGTTCGAACGCGTTAACAAACGCCATACGAACGTGAGCTTTCTGTCTCATCTCCGTTCGAACGCGTTTACGAACGCTACTCGAACGTGAGCATTCTGTCTCATTTCCGTTCGAACGCGTTTACGAACGCTACTCGAACGTGAGCATTCTGTTTCATTTCCGTTCGAACGCGTTTACGAACGCTACTCGAACGTGAGCATTCTGTTTCATTTCCGTTCGAACGCGTTTACGAACGCTACTCGAACGTGAGCATTCTGTTTCATTTCCGTTCGAACGCGTTACGAACGCTACACGAACGTGACACACTGAACTGAGTCTGTCTTTCCTATTCATGCATAATTGCCTTTGGTTGATCTTTCTTGTGGTTATATATCAACCGTATGTTTGTGTCCTGCATTTATCCATTCTATGTGTTCTTGGGATTGTATTAAGCATGATTAGGCTGTTAGCATGTTATGTGGTTAATAGGTCATGGATAGTACTCACGCATTGATTATGTTGTTCTAGTGTTCCTATCAAGGATTGAAAATGTTCATGAGATGTTCATGTGGTGTTGAGTTGTGATGAACTTGTGATACATGCATATGAATTAGAAGCATGATATTTTTGGAAATAAATGTTATTTAAGCCTTTGTTAAATTATATATAAATCCTTTCATTACAAGTGACATAAGTAAGGGACCATTCCGAACCCAACGGTTTGAGGTCTTCCCTTGCGAGGGGTGAGTGCGGCCTTAAATCTTTGTCCCGGTTCACACCGGGTGGCGACTCCATGTTATTAATCCTTCCCAACTAGGCCGCGAGCCTAGGAACGGCGTCGCCCAGGTCCTGTGTCCTACAGTCTGGCGACTCCACTGGGGATAGAGAATTGGCCCCGAATATTGTCTTGTAATGTTTGGATTTGTGTTTTAATTGACCGTGTCTATAGTGGATAAATGAGGGTTTAATCAAAGGCATTTTTAGGCTAGGTAATGGTTTGGTGTCTTCCTTCATTCACTACCTTTCTAGAAGGAAAAGCTGTGAAGGCACCTAGATAGCCATCTACTTGTAGCCTATTGTGATGGACTAATTTGGAGGACTCGTTGTTTATTCCTGACAACAAGCGATAAGAGCCTAAGAGGCTTGGGTATTTAAGTGAGCCTCGCTCCACCTTCCCTCTGGGGGATCTACAACGGGAAATCCATTTGACAGTCCGTCACACACCATAGCTCATTGGCACGTACCTTAGTATAAAAAAAAGGGTGCGCTCACTTGGTTGCTCGAAACCTTGAGTGGGGAGACCTAGTTGTGGGCCATCCTTCGCCGGTGAGAGCCTTTGTCTATACTCTTACTAACCCACCTATAGACCGGGTTGGCTAAAGTAGCAATTATTTCCTTGAGTATGTGCTTGTGGACCATCCTCATTTGGATGCAGTTGGACTATTGTCAGAAATGCGGGCTTGCTGGGCCATTTAAACTGGGGCAAGTTCGCACCGTATGACTATTAGGCCAAAAGCTTCTGAAATATTGATGGGCCACTTTGTAAAAATTATTATGTCATGTTTGCATCATCTTGCTTGTGTTTGGGAACATCGTTGTTTGGATCCATTTGGACCACTTATCATGGGATATGGGCTTGTTGGGCCATTTAAACTGGGACAAGAACACATCTTATGACGATTGGGCCAAAAGGCTTCTAATAACAATGGGCCATTTTATGATTGTGTTCGGATTTTATCATTTGGATTTAGTTGGGCTCTTTGCCATAAGACATGAACTCGTTAGGCCATTTAAACTGGGACGGGTTCACTCTTATGACAGTTGTCCCAAAAACTTCTAAAATGATAATAGGCGATTTGTTTGAGAATTTTATTTGATTTAATATATGTTATATACTTCTTATGCACATCATGCATACATACATCATGTTAACCCTTGTGTTCTGAAAGCCATCATAGATTCCCGTTGGGTTAGAAAAAAAGGAAGACTCACCAAAATACCGAGAACAGACATGAGTGAATCAGATACTGAGGTATCCCGGATAGATCAGTTGGAAAGTGGCTTCGCCAAGATTACTGAACAGTTGCAAGCCTTGACTGCTGCCATGACAAATATGGCTGTGCCCCGTGCCGGGGGAGATTCTGAGAATGTAAGGCGTGAGGAAGCCTCCGAATGGGTTAGGGATGATGTCCCCGCTTTTGATGATGACATGGCAGAGTATGCAACAGCAGAGTGATTGGGTCTCAGGCAGAATACAGAAACTTCAGGGATCAGGTTGAAACCGTTACCCGCAAAATGAGGGGTAAGAATGAAGATTGTTAGACTATGAGACAATGAAGTTTGAGGAACAGTTGCCAGCGCAGTTTAAGATGCCGGATTTGGCTAAGTTCAATGGGAATGGAGATCCGAGGGTGCATCTCCGTCAGTATGTGTCTGTTATGAGTTCAGTTGGCCTGTCTCAGCGCCAAGTCCAAAAGATGTTTGGGATGTCACTCGAGGGGGCACCTGTGGTTTGGTATCATAGCCTTGAGAAGAAGGTTAAGGAAGATTGGAAGGAACTAGCTGATGCTTTTCTGAAGCAGTATGTTACAGACTTGGAGATTGATTTGTCACTCCGAGATTTGGAGAACACTAAGCAGAAGCCGGAGGAGAGCTTCAAAGAGTATGTGGACCGCTGGAGAGAGCCAGCTTCTGAAGATGCAGACCCGGCCCTCAGAAAAGGACCAGATCAAAATGATCATCAAGGGCACCAAGCCCTCTATTTATGGCAAACTGAGGAGAATGACCTCCATGATTGCAGACTTTCGGCAGTTGAGGGAAACTGTCATGGATATTGAGGAAGAAGAGGCCGAGAATAGAAAATTCTATGGTCTAAACAGGAAGCCCATTGGGGGACATTCAGGGACTATGCCTGCTACTGCTGAAGTCACTGCCATTAAGAACAGACGATTTTCTAACCTTGGTAAGCCTCTTTCAAAGGTATTCGAAAAGCTGAAGGCACATGGACTCTTAAAACCTTTGGAACCTAGGCCCATTCCAAATCCTGTGCCACCTCACATGAACTTAAACTTATACTGTCACTTCCACCAAGAAAAAGGCCATGACACCGACAACTGCGCCCGCCTCAGGCATGAAATCCAAAACCTCATCGATGCCCATACAATACCCGACCCAGAAAAAGAACAACCCAACGCCACAGAAATCCCCTGCCCAACTACATGATCAACTCTGGCCTACCCGAAACCCTTGTCCTCCAAACTCTCAACCACTCAGCTTCATAGGAATAAGGGATAACAATGGTGAAGAACCATGGGCTGAAGAAGAAGGCACTGTTGTTTCTCCTAGTTTATCTTGCACTTTTAATAAAGACATTGATTTTGTTCGAACGTTTCCTCAACATTAATAAAGGCGATCATTTCATTTATCTGCCTAAGACTATTACTTTCAAACTTGCAACATGAGTGTGTTCAATCTTGGTAATATGATACTCAGAACACGGGGAATCCTCGAATAAACAAGCAGGGGGGGGCAGTGAGAGCATCAGACTTGGAAGGGAATTAGTTCACCAAGCCGATCAGCGTAGACAGATTAAAGCGGTGGCTTGCCTGAGGAAAGGAAGACTGAGCAGTCACCAAGAGAATTGGCAGAAGACCTAACCCGACGGGATAGGAACATTCATGCATGCATACACGTAACACATTTTGCATCCTTTTGTGTTTGTTTTGTGTTCACAGGTTTTAAAGAATAAGAAAAGCGGCAAAGAACAAGCTAATCAGAAACGGTAAAAAGCACAGTATCGGATTCAGGTAATGATTCCAGGGCGAGGCCCATATCAGTATCAGTCTGAGGGCGAGGCCCATATCAGTATCAGTCTGGGGGCGAGGCCCATATCAGTATCAGTCTGAGGGCGAAGCCCCTATCAGTATCAGTCTGAGGGCGAAGCCCATATCAGTATCATTCAGGAAGAAAGCCCACATTCAGTACAGTTCGGGGACAAAGCCCACAGTTAACACAGTCAGGGAACAAAGCCCAGGGGAAGAAAGCCTCATATCAGTATAAGTTTGAGAACAAAGCTCAAGGGGAAGAAAGCCTCATATCAACAGTTCGGGAACAAAGCCCAGGGAAAGAAAGCCTCATATCAGTATAAGTTTGAGAACAAAGCTCAAGGGGAAGAAAGCCTCATGTCAGTACAGTTCGGGAACAAAGCCCAGGGGAATAAAGCCTCATATCAACACAGTTCGGGAACAAAGCCCAAGGGAATAAAAGCCTTATATCAGTATAGTTTGAGAACAAAGCTCAAGGGGGGAAAGCCTCATGTCGGTATAGTTCGGGAATAAAGCTCGGGAGGAATAAAGCCTCATCTCAACAGTTCGAGAATAAAGCTCGGGAGGAATAAAGCCTCATCGCAACAGTTCGGGAACAAAGTACAGGGGATATAGCCTCATCTCAATACAGTTCGGGAATAAAGCCCACAGTCCAAACAATCATGGAATAAAGCCCTATCTCTACACAGTCAGCAGTTCGGGAATAAAGCTCGGAGGAATAAAGCCTCATCTTAACAGTTCGGGAATAAAGCTCGGGAGGAATAAAGCCTCATCTCAATACAGTTCAGGAAGGAACAGGCCGAGAATGGCACTCCAAGAATGGAAGCACGGTTCGGGAATGAACAAGGGTCGCAGCACCTCACCACCAAATCAAAGCAACTCAACACATGGTAAGTCAAGTGGCAGCTGGCGAGCCAGGTAAGTAGAAATGCATTGCATAACTTTGATAGGATTGTCACTGTTGCACATTACACAAGTCCCATCAAAGTGGGGGCGACTGTAGGCACTGCATTTTTACACATGAGTCCCTATGATGAGTCTCATTTTGGAGACACTACCTTTTAAGTCACGGAGGTCACGGGAAACGGACATCGGAAGGGGAAATTCAGAATAAACAAGGTTCACTGTTTTCGTTCGTGCTACGTTCGTGTTTACGTTCGAACGTCAAACGGATTGCGGGCGTTCGTGTGCGCGTTCGAGGAAGCGTTCGAACGGTGTCGGTAATTCTGGTTTTGCTGCTAGCCTCACATCCAGCCCAATTAGCCCCCCAAAGCCCATAAAACACATCCCAATTTAAATAAATAAATATTAATTAAAACATTAACTAAATAATATAATAATTAAATTAATTAAATGATTAAATAAAACATATACCAAACATAAAATAAACAATTACCAACTTAAACTAAAATCATGCCTAAATTAACAACACAACTAACATAAAAACAAAAATCATGCCTAATTAAATCAAAATCACCAATTATATTCCCAATCTAATAAGATTATTCCCAAACTTAAAATATTGTATTCCTAATCCAAGCCAATCAAATATCCAACCTTCCCTATCTAGCCAGATTTGTCCCCCCTCAATCTTTGACTTCCCTTAACCAAACCAAATCAAATCTCTTGACTTCCCTTAACCAAACCAAATCAAACTTTCCTTGTCAAACCTAACCCTTTGCCTATAAAAAGAACCCTTCACCAACCTTCTCAACCCTAGCTAGCTAGTCTCTAACTCATACACAACACACATAAAAACTACAGGAAGAAGACACCCAAAAAGAGTAAGCAAAAGATAAAGAGGAAATAGGAGCAGAACGGAGTTGGAGCCGCAAGCAAATCAGTAAAGACAACGAACGAGAACAGTGAACCGGGAGAGTTGCGGAGCATCCACCCTTCCGACGATCGTGTACCATACATCCGAGAGGTGATTTAAAAGGTTAGACCTGAGGGTACCTTTTCATTAGTTTATATTCATTGTTTATTGAATTCTATTCGCATGAGAGTCGTCTATGAATGCATGTTGTGGTCTTTGAGTAGATAAATATGCATGAATTATGAGATGTAATATGTTGTGGGTATTGGATGAATGAGAGATGTGTCAACTCTCGCGGTATATCGGATGGAAACCCGGACATAAATTTCATAGCCGATTCCGAATGGACGGTAATATGATCTGTACTCGGGCCACAACTCCACGTACCACTTGAGTAAACGGCACATTCTCTGTTGTGTTGCTTTCATTTATTTATTCCTCGTCATTTAAATATGTATGTCGTTAGTTATGCATGATTCAACCAAGCGCATGGGCTTAGTGAGTTAGTCCAAAGGTCCTCCATTTAGGAGATAAAGAGCCGAAAAGGCCACCTTCGTGACACTACTTCGCCGCGCCGGTTGATGTATGTTCGGTTGGACGCGAGATACGTTCAATCGGGCATACTTAGTTTGATATTGTTATCTTTATTTTCGTATGTATAAGTCAATCGAGCGCATGGGCTTAGTAAGTGTGTTGTGAGATCCCCTATGGGGAGGGGCTAAAAGCCCTTTACCACGATGCTTTGCCGCGCCGGTTGATGTGTGTTCGGATTGGATGTAAGATGTGTTCAATCGGGCATACTTGGTTGATATGATTGGTTCTATTTTGTATGTGTGATGTGACGCGCATGGGCTTAGCATGTTGGTCTAAAGGTCCTCTCTTTGAGAGATCAAGAGCCCCAAAAGGTCACCTTTACGGCAGTGCTTCGCCGCGCCCTTTTATTTTTGTTTATGTATTGCATCCTATTTCATGCATCAGGTCCGTGTCCGTTCGAACGCGTTCACGAACGCAACTCGAACGCGCATGTGTTTTTGCCTTATTATGTGTCAGGTCTCGTATCCGTTCGAACGCGTTAACAAACGCCATACGAACGTGAGCTTTCTGTCTCATCTCCGTTCGAACGCGTTTACGAACGCTACTCGAACGTGAGCATTCTGTCTCATTTCCGTTCGAACGCGTTTACGAACGCTACTCGAACGTGAGCATTCTGTTTCATTTCCGTTCGAACGCGCGTTTACGAACGCTACTCGAACGTGAGCATTCTGTTTCATTCCGTTCGAACGCGTTTACGAACGCTACTCGAACGTGAGCATCTGTTTCATTTCCGTTCGAACGCGTTTACGAACGCTACACGAACGTGAACACACTGAACTGAGTTGTCTTATCATATCCTGATAATTGCCTCTTGGTTGATCTTTCTTGTGTTATATAGTCACCGTATTGTTGTGTTCCTGCATTTATCCATTTATGTGTCTTGGGATTGTATTCAAGCATGATTAGGCTGTAGCATGTTATTTGGTTAATAGGTTCATGGATAGTACTCAAGCATGATTATGTTGTTCGTAGTTTTCCATATCATAGGATTGAAATATGTTCATGAGATTGTCATGTGGTGTTGCATGTTGTGATGAACTTGTTGATACATGCATATGAATTAGAAGCATGATATTTTGGAAGTAAATGTTATTTAGCCTGGTTGAATTATTACATAAATCCTTTCATTACAAGTGACATAGTAAGGGACCATTCCGAACCCAACGGTTGGAGTCTTCCCTTGCGAGGGGTGAGTGCGGCCTTAAATCTTTGTCCCGGTTCACACCGGGTGGCGACTCCATGTTATTTCGTACTTCCCAACTAGGTCGCGAGCCTAAGAACGGCGTCGCCCAGGTTCTGTTGTCTACACAAAGGATAAGAAATCATAGGAATGAGATAAAACTTGTGAAATTTGTGCAACCCCGAACCTAATGTTGAGGAGGAGCAAATTTATATTAATGTATTTGTTTAAGTGTTTATAGAGTGATATTGAAAGATATTCACATGTTAATGGGGAGATAATATTAAGGGGAACTATAATCGTCAACAAATTTGAAATTCTCAAAGCTCACAAGGTTTCCATCATAAAAAAAAAAATTGTAAGCGACATTGCACTCGATGAAGGATTTTGATGATGTAATGCTAGGATTTTGACACGCTTGCGTGAGCATTATAAAAAGATATCGAAGCAAATAGATTTGAAGATTTGAAAGCTAAATGAAGAAATCTAGTTAAGTCTTATATATTATTCAAGGTAAGTAAGTTAATAATTCAAGTATTCTAAGCTCTTATGACTCAAACACATTCATAAAAAGAATTTAGGTCATATGCATAATGTTTTAAATCTTCAAAACATTTATTTATGCACTGTGATTGACACACCACCTACTGAACTGGCATATCGTTGTCTCTACTTTGCTTTGGGTAGTTTTGCATACTATCTAGAACCGGACTACTCCATACCGATCAATCTGGAGTTTGCATTGTTGGTTTCTATTTAGGTCCCAGATCATAACAAGCATGATAAACAAGTGTGAATACATCAAAGGAGGTAGCGGAATACTCACATTGATCGGTTGAGACGATTTGATGAAGAACAAAACTGAAAATCTGCCCTCCAAATGGCGCCACTGCAGTGCAGTCCACTGCCTTAAAAAAATCAGATTTTGAGCTGAGATTTGAAGCTCCAAGCTTCGTCTAACGATTCCCGACTCGTGGGTAAGTTTCCCTAACACCTTCGTATGTCTCTCGGTGTGCTAGCACTTCCGATTTTGCAACAAAATCAAGCTTCTTCCTCTCTTGGACTGTCACGTTTTTGGACAGTTTCACAGCCCCTTGGGCGCCACTTTGAGAGAGAGATAGATGATGAGAAAGTGTGTATTAGGTTAAGAGAGAGAGATGTGTTGTAGAGATATTTTGCTTTTTAAACTTTAGGTAAAACCATTTCACCTTTTACCCTAAACTTGGTAGTTGTGGGTAAATGGTTTTTCAAAAGCAAAACAAGGTAGTTGGGTGGTAGGTACACCTACCACACATGGGCCCCACATATTTGAATTCAAAATCCAAATATCTCTACGAACATTTTCCGCGGCTCGGTTCCGTTTAATCCGATTAAACGAACTTCCGTCGTTAAATAATTAAATCTAATTTAATTAAATATCGATGCCTCGCAAATATATTAACGAACGTCGTTTACGAAATTTAATTAAATTAATTCGTTCGTTCGCATTAAAGTCCGACTTTAATTTCCTAATAAAATCCAATTCATATTAATTATCCGATATTTTAATTTTAGCCCATTCGAATAAATTAAATAGAAAAATCAAATTTAACTATTAAATTTATTTTACCGATTAATTCCAAATTAATCGCGTTCTCTCTCTTTAGACGATTTTTATCCCAGATAAAATATCTCCGTAATTAACCCCAGATTAATTTTCTCTCTCTCATCAAAATAATCCCAGATTAATTAAAGTGCGAGTCATACATCATCGGTGAATCATTGGGAAGCGACACATGAGATCCCCGAATATGTTGGCAGTAAATACGGTCGTCGGACTATCCGAACACGTAAGTACCAAGTACTACGTTTTACCGATTCACAAGACAAGGTTGGCTTCTAGCAAAGCACCATGTCTACCCAATTCTCGGGAAATATCCTTACAGGAATGAAGGATCTGTATCAGGCGTAGTATACATCGTATAGTGCATATCGATCTAGTATCGGATGGTCACGTGCTAGGCTGGGGCTGGAGTTGGTGTCTGCCCCGTACGAAGCACATGTCGAATGTCTGGTAACTAGTCTCTATAATCAGATATACATGACCTAATCATAATATCACAATGGCCGCGCAGCACTTAAGAGCACTAATACCGTATCCTACGTGACATCATCTCCACTATGACTGGAGTGATACTTCCGTCTTCACATCACACCCAATACTCTACGATTCTCAATAAACCCAGTATTGGCGTACACAGAACCGGTTAAAGCCCTGGACGACCTCAACCAAAGTATATTGATTGTCGTAAGTATTAGCGGTGCAAGTCTCAGGTTAAGACCAAATACACCTACCCTGATGTCGGACTCCCTTATACACACAATCATACTACCAATGGGATTCCGAGGGGGTCTATCCAGAGCGAAGCTGTTTCCCGTACCATCGGTGAAACACAACCTCCTATTACACTTGCATGAGTATCCAATACCCAAATATATGAGAACTATGTCGTTGTGCCCTCACAACGCGCACAAGTGCAATACTAGTCTTTTACGTATTTATTGATGTCCAATCTCGATAATACTCTGACTAGGGATATTTAATGATTTATCCTACGTGGACTGATACTGTCTCATATCATTCTCCGTCCAGGAACAAATCATAGGGACCTCTCATCATTTATACATCTAAGGTGATCTAATCACAAATGACAAGAGAGCAATCTCCTTTGTCGCATAGTTAATTTGTACAACAACACCATGATCTGTACAAATAGTAACGCTATGGGTCATAATTGTCCAACAATAGCTATTGGAACCGGGACGGATCATACCAGTCAATAATTTGGTAGGTCACACGCTTTATTTGTTGGGGTTGGTGCTCGAAATGCCTATCCGGATCGTATTTATGTCCGATTCATAATAAGAGCGATTCAATTTTCCATAATATTACTGATTTTAATGGTAGCACCATTATCTTTTATACACATATTCGATCT
>SKCR01009754.1:0-22695 GCA_019454045.1 Zanthoxylum bungeanum
GTTCTCAAGGTGATGCAGACTGTCACAGGGGTAGATACAATAGAAAAGGGAGTTGAAACCAGACAGGGTGAATCAGTAAATTCAACAGCCTATGAGCATAATGCAGCCATGCATAAAGGAAGATTCTCTGCAGCTAAACTCGAAAAAAAAACTCCCAAAGGGCGTAAAAAGAGGAAAGAAAGGCCAATTCTCACTTAGAGATAATTCCTGGAAGATTAAAAAGGAAGCCGAGCCAATTTTGTCGAATGTACAGTCCAGAATTTCCAATTGGAGGATAATCTACATATCCCGGGGGACTATCTATGGATAAATCACCACAACCTGCCAAGCTGTCTTTTTCATGTCATAAGAACCGGTGGATACTAAAGAAGGAAGATGAGATTACCCGATTCACTACGTTTAAGCCACCATAACCATTTTGGGTGGTTGCGTCTGGCTGAAGACGTTAAACTTAGCGCTAGCGGGGAGGCAACCCTTGCATTTAATTGCATTTATTTATTTTCCTTATTTTTAATTTTTATTTTATTGTGTGCTATTTATTAATTTGCATGTTATTTATGCAGGTAGCATGAGATACCCAACGCCCGCGCAACCAAATTCTAACCAGCAAGAGTCTGATCAACTCCATGCACGGTAGTGTTGTTCCTCACTCTTGCTCTTGATATTTATCTTACATTGAGGACAATGCAAAATTTTAAGTTTGGGGTGTGTGTATGTTGTTTACTTGCTATTTAGTTGTTTTAAATTTATTGAAAATAAAATAAATTTTGTTTTAGTCTTTGATAGTAAAGCATAAATCTTGTGATAATATTGGTTGTTTTGGGTGAAATTTTAGAAATGATAAGTGCCCGATTTACTTTTATCTAATGCCTTGAATAACTGATCTATGTTAGACTCGTAAGCACTTAAAAATATGTTTTTAACAGTGAAAACTTAAGTAGTTGACAATGTGATAGTTATGAAAGAAATTGCATGTTGATGAATGACCGTTTGCTTAGATATCTATCTTGATTTGCTAGTGTTATGAAGTGTGGTATAGCTAAAAATAAAAATGTCTCTAAAGAAAGAAAACAAACCACCTATAACCGATAAGTGTGAAGCTACCCATGGGCGAGTATTAGGACCACCATGAGGAGAAATGCTACCTTAAAGGGTAGGTGAGTTGATAAAAAAAATGCAAAATGAGAAAAGCAAAAAGAGACAAGAAAAGAAAAGAAAAGAAAAATCATACTATACTGAGCAGAAATAAATAAAGCAATTATAGAGCATAATTGAGATATCTAGGTTGGTTTGACCCATCGATTCTAATTTTAAACGAAATCATTGAGTTGGCCTACTTAGGAGTCAAGCTGTGACCGAACCTTTACACACACACACACAGTGAGTCTAGCTTAGATAATTTATTCAAGAATTTGGATTCGAGTTGCAATTGCGTACTTTGAGGTTCTCTAATTTCATTTATAAGCTTTTTTGAGGATATATTTATGTGCAATTATCGGGACTATCTTTTGTTATTTTTTTTATATTTGTTTGCATGATTGTGTGTGAATGACGTTTGTGGGTGTCGTCGTGTAAGCCCTCACGAGACTATAACTCGTCCACTAGGGCCGTCTAGGGGTTTAAAGGCTTATTGCATATGCTAAATGCAATCGTGATCCCTACGAAAGTGGCTTAGTTAATTTAGTAATTTCTATTTGATAATTTTTAATTTAGTTTTTATTTTATCTTTTGCTCGGGACTAGCAAACCTTAAGTTTGGGGGTGTTTGATAAGTGTGGTTTTATCCACTTATTACAGTATTTTAGCTTATTGTTTTGTTATATTTCGAGATATTTAATATCATTTATATTTTATTTTCATGTTTTATTTGTATGAGTATTAATACATGGATCTGAGAATAATTACACGTGTTTTTGGAATTTTCGGAACACAGGACGAGCATGGGAGCATTGGCGCCATGACGCCAAAGTTACATACACCCACATACATAAACAAAGGCGCCATGGCGCCAAGTTAATTGAAAGAACTAAAAGTAGCGCCATGGCGCCACTTGAAGGAAATAAAGATGGCGCCACCCATATTCAACATCAAAGGCGCCATGGCGCATCTTCGTCCAATCCTGCCATACATTTTCCAGAGGATTTGGCGTTGTGGCGCCCACTTAAAGAGCCACAGCGCTGCGGGGAGAGTCTGACACGATCCAGAATTCGATTTTTAGGGTTTTTAAGATCCTTAATGATACCCAATGACTCCCTACCTCCACTATAAATATAACAGTTCGTCCAGAATAATGAGGAGGCTAATACACTGCACAAAACACATAAATAAATATTTTAAGAGATCCAAGGAGAGGATTGAAGGGCGACAATAGGAGAAAAAAGCTGTGACATCCGAGGAGGAAGAGATTCAATTCGAGTTTTACCTTCTTATTTCTTTCTTAGAACTCTAATGATTTCCATTAGATTCATGACTTGTTTATTATTATTTTTATCTTTTGTCATGAACTAAACTCCTTAATTCTGTAGAATGATGTAATCTATGCTTGAACCTTGTACTTGTTTGTCAATTTTGTTATGAAGTTTTATTGATTTATTTATATTCTTTTGAGTTTAATGCTTCTAGATTGCTGGCCACAATTTGAGATGATGAATGTTTAGAATCTATCACTCGAGAGAGAGGATTTTGAATAGATCTAGAGAATATAGCCTAGGATTTTATAGAGTTCGAGAGAATCTGTTGTCCTTTGAAGTCGTTAATATAGAATCACAAATCGTAATGAGTTGTTAACTATTGGATTTTTATAGAGATATCGAAGTCTATAGTTGATGATATTTTCACTCGGCACTCGAGAGAGGGAGTGAATATTTCAGGAGTCTTGACTTATAAACAATATAACTGAACAATGATTAATTGGTATGACAAATACCAATTAAGGTTTTGCTAGTCCCGAGCAAAAGATAAAATAAAAACTAAATTAAAATTATCAAATAGAAATTACTAAATTAACTAAGCCACTTTCGTAGGGATCACGATTGCATTTAGCGTATGCAATAAGCCTTTAAACCCCTAGGCGGCCCTAGTGGACGAGTTATAGTCTCGTGAGGGCTTACAGCGACGACACCCACAAACGTCAGCATCCTACACGTGTTTACGATCTAGTAAATCCATGGTCATAGTATAACTTCGGAAATCAGTTTCGAGTTTTATTTAGAGATCGTAAATTAAAAGTCGACTATATTATACCGAACGGGTTTGACGATTTTATCTATACCACATGTATAATATGGATAGCCTGTGAAGGAGGGATTATACGTATGCAATGACCTCGGCTTGTATAGTTTAGCGAGATTATCTGTGGTCGTCATAATCCATGAGTGGGTGGATTATAGACACGAAATTGGATTTTGTGACGGATAAACCTAAACTTAGAGAGTCCCACAATATGAAGTGTACTCGTTGAGCACTTGAGTAACGCGATATGAATAATATGGATTATTCATAATACTTCACCGGATTAAATGAGTTAATTCGGATCGTTTAATCGGTTAAACGATAACACGTGCATAGGGGCAATTTTAGTCAATCGTAATTACTGTGTATTTTTATTTGATACATAATACGATTAGATACACATTAATTATTCAGCAAATGAGATTTTTGACACATGCCATAAATATATGTATTTGTTATTTATTGTAAATAAAAATACAGATATAGTAATAATTATATAATTGATTATTTGGATATTTAATTGTTTAATATTTAAATGATTAATTAATAACTTTTTTCATAAATGTTATGAAATTTGTCTAATTATTATTTTGTACACATGGCGTGATTTTATTAAGCCAAAGGTGTGTAAATTTGATTGGCCACAAAAAGCTTAATATGTAATTAATTGATTTAATTTTTACAAAATGCCAAAATTTTGCCCTTAAAAGTCGGTTACATGTCTTTAAAAGGAAAAAAAAATTCTTCATTTTGATGAACCTACCATGGCCGAACCACTTCTAAAATAAACCCTAGGATTTACTTTGAACAAATCATGAAGAAATGAAGGAAAAATTCAAGAAAAAGCTTGGAAATCAAGAGATTAAAAGGTAATCTTCTATAACTCAAGCTTAGAAATTTATTTCATGTTTTCTTGAATTCTTGGAATAGTTCTATGGTTCCTTTAATTCTGAAAAATTGGGGCTTTTGGTTGTGGTGGATGAATTGGAAGCTTGTGTGCATGTGTGAAGTATATTTGGATGGAATTATTGTAATTTTGGTCCAATTTGTTCATTTGATGACATGTTGCCATTCTAGAGTGTTATGACCACTCTTGTAATGCCTAGAATTGTTCTTGGGTGATTCATATGTGGTGACTTGATTTGGTGTTGAGATTAATTTGATTAATATTGAGAAATTGGATTTAAAGCATGAATTTTGGTAATTTCGATTTCTGGATCAGATCTGTGTAAACTGGAAATTCTGTGAAGAATTTGATGTCATATGAATGTATTGGATGTGTTTTGGGAGTTGGAACAATTTTCGGAAAATGTTTCGGAGTTGAAATAAGCGAAAACGGCGAAAAACGGCGTTACCGGGTGACTTTTGAGCCAACCGGATGACGGCTATCTAAACAGATAATTTGTCATTGTTCGGGCAGCCCATGAACTGCCCTAACACTATTGGGGCTGACCTGGGCAGTCCTCATAAGTGTTGGGTTGTCGGTTCTGTCAAAAACGTGTTTGCGTCATTTTGCGGAAAAACATTTTTCGTAAAAGTTTCACGACATTTCCTTTATATTTATGTCTCTATTTGATATCGAATAAATAGGTTTAGGTGAAATGTGAATAAATTATTCATATTAGATATTGAATAATTTATTCGGTAATTTAAAAAAGTTTTAAATTACGATTTCGCCGAACCGCGCTTCCGCTATGCCCATCACCCAAAACCCCAACAAAACCATCAGACCAAGTCTCGATATACGACATGTACTGGTCTCAGTAGATTTTACTTACCGACCCGTGTTAGTAAATCTCAACCAGGAACTTTATTTGAGAATATACAACTTATAGTGACACTTCCCAATATTAATTACAAACTACGTTGTAACTGCGCACTACGTTGTAAATCCTGAGGTCTTTGTCTAATATATACATATCACTAAATCGGATTTAGTTTCAATCTAATCGTAATTAGATCAAATACATATATAAAAACAAAGGTGTAATCATATATAAGTAATATTATGGAAAAATGTATAAGCGCCAAGCACCAACCCTAACAAGAAAAGTTAGGGCTCAAGCTCGACGTAAAGAGAGAGATCTGATTTATATATAAAGGACAAAAACGATGTTGTTTTGAAACCGGTTCCTAAACCGGTTCTAAAATTGGGTATTAAATTGGGTTTTAATTTGATTCCAAAACTTAGTTCCAGAAATAGGTTTCGGTCCGATAAATGGTCTGGTTCCGACCACTACAGAACCGGAACCGAATCGTTTAAATTATGTTCTTTCAAATTTGGAACCTAAATCGACCCTAAAAGAATCAGTTCTGATTCCAAACCCTGAAAATCGACCCGGTTGCGCGCAGAACCGAAACTGATGCTTAGTCCTAATTTTACATATTGTCATTTAGAAATCGGATGAAGAGGATTGGGCTATTTTTCTTTCGTCGAAATATATCGACAATGATAGATTAATAATATATAGTTTTTTATTTTAAATTTCTTCTAGATATTTGATTTTCGCATTTTATCAACAAAAAAAAAAAAAAAAAAAAAAAAAAAAAAAAAAAACCTGAAACGGATTCAGTAGGACGGCCAATAAAGTGGGAAAGCAGGAATTTTCGACCAATAAAAACCGGATCTTATTCTGCGGGCAGACTTCTGTTGCGTCGTCTCACTGTTTTCACGTGCACGATTCGGATAGGCATCTCAAAAAGTTCCCTACACGGACTAAAATACCCCCGTAGCCCCTAGCACGTCTCTGAGTGCACACTACACCCCCTGCTTACATTTAGCTCACCGTCAAACCAACAAGTAAAACTTCAAAGTCGCACATAAGGAGGATCCAACCGCTCATTTCTGCTACGTGGACCGCTATGATCCTCCCATTTAGCAAATATTTATTGGCTGGAAATCACCTCATCCTGATTGGTCCACGTACCAAAATCCAGCTGGCCCCACTAAAAAATAATTACAAGCATTGCTAATATAAATAAAATGATTAAAAATCAAAACTGCATTGTCTTAAAAGCGAAAAGTTAGGTGAAGACAATAGACACTTGGCGCTAAGCAAGCCCTAAAACGCGAAGAAGAAGGAAGCAAAACGCAGCCAAAGAACCCACTGTATATCCCAAACCCGGAAAAAAAAATTAATAAAACCACTACAAAAATAGCAAAATATTATAAAAATTTCAGAAGGTAATTGAATTCCTTTCTCTATCTCTCTCTCCAACTTGATTCACTTGTTTAATTTTAAATTAAGGATGTTATTATTCATTTCGTTGGATTAATCAGCTGTGGATTTGATTTGCTCTTCTTAGTATGAAATGCATAGTTTGACCTCCTATCATTTGTTTTTTTTTTTTTTTGGGTTTAATTTTGCTTGATTTGTTATGTTTTGAAGTTAGGGTTTTGAACTGTGTTTTGATCTATTAGTTGTTTAAAATTTTGAATTCTGAAATTGAAGTTGAAAAGGGCACTAGTGTGAAGTTTATCGGATTCATTTTCATTGAGGTATCAGATTCTTAGCTTTAATGAGACTTTGATTCAAATATTTAGGAAATGGGGAGTAACATCAACTTCAAGAACTTCAGTAATGAACCTCCAAATGATGGCAGTAAACCGCCGGTGAATATTCCGTTAACAAGGCAATCATCGGTCTATTCCTTAACATTTGATGAGTTCCAAAGTACTGTGAGTGGGAGAGGTAAAGATTTTGGTTCAATGAACATGGATGAGTTGTTAAAGAATATATGGAGTGCTGAAGAGACACAGGGCATGGTAGCCTCTTATAGTGGAAACCATCCAGATGGTACTAATGGTTTGCAAAGACAAGGTTCGCTGACCTTACCAAGGACTTTGAGTCAGAAGACTGTGGATGAGGTGTGGAGAGATATTTCTAAGGAGTATAGTTTGAAGGATGGGATTGCTGGCGGCAGTGGTGGTCAAGGATCGAATAATGTGCCGCAGACGCAGAGGCAGCATACTTTGGGGGAGATGACATTGGAGGAGTTTTTAGTTAAAGCTGGGGTTGTTAGGGAGGATATACAGTTAGGTGGTGGTGGTAAGGTTAATAGTAATAGTGGGTTTTTTGGTGATTTATCTCGGTCAAATAATAACAATGGAATGGGAATTGGGTTTCAGCAGATGGGTAAGGGTGCGGGTTTGATGGGGAATTGTAACTTGGAGACAGGTAATCAGATTAATATCCAGTCTTCAAATTTGCCTTTGAATGTTAATGGGGCTAGAATGAATCAGCATCACCAAGCTCTGCAGGAGCATAATCAACAGCAACAGCAACAGCAACAGCAGCCTCAAATATTTCCCAAGCAGCCTGCTATGGCATATGCTTCTCAGATGCCTTTACAGAGTGGTCCAGGAATTAAGAGTGGAATTGTGGGAATAGGTGATCAGATGATGAATAGTAATTTTATTCAGGGTGGTGCACTTCAGGGTGGAGGGATGGGAATGGTTGCTTTAGGAGCTCCACCTGTTGGTGTTACTTCAGGGTCTCCTGCAAACCAGTTGTCATCAGATGGGATTGGGAAGAGTAACGGTGATACTTCTTCAGTGTCTCCAGTTCCTTACATGTTTAATGGTAGTGTAAGAGGGAGGAAGTTCAATGGAAATGTGGAGAAGGTTGTTGAGAGGAGGCAGAAGAGAATGATAAAGAATAGAGAGTCAGCTGCAAGGTCTCGGGCCCGCAAGCAGGTAAATTTTTGTTTGATGGACTTATAATCAACTGGTTGCTCATGCATTTAGCTTCAAATTTTATTGAGTTGGTGTTTGCTGCTGTTCGTTTCTACGCTGGTAGCGCTGTTTGTTAATATTAAATTAAATGAAGACTTGAAAATGATTACTTTTGTGGTTGTTTGAACAAATCCCATGAGTTCCACCTTCCTTGATGTTCTCCTTGTCATGCAACTGAGATATTTAGTATCTGTTAAATCCATTTTTGATAAAACTTGTATTGCTGAAGTTTATTAACTTTAAATGTAAGACAGTTGAGGAAATTTTCCTTGTCTTTATAAATTCACTTTGAGAGGATTCGATAATTATTGAAGAATGAAAGTAACACAGATAAATGACGCTAAAAACATAAAAAGAGAATGACAAGTTTCCTCTTGTTGTCGCTCAATAAATTTTGCTAGCCATTAATCTTCTGCTTTTATCATCTATGAACATGCTGCTTGCTACTAAACTTCATGAATAGTAATGTGATAGCGACCTGACATGATCAGAGATGAAAGATTATGAGAAATCAAGGTCATGAGAAGTTATAAGGATCCAGGTTGTTGCGAGGTAATGGAACATTGTTTAAGGAACATAAAATCCAGTAGCAGTTGTCTCATGTCAACATCAGTTAAGGGATGATTAACTTCTGAATCTTTGACCTTAATGTTTATTTTGAATAAATCAAAATAGAGGGGTAACGGAAACTACGCAGAAGCTGCTGCTAGAACCTGCCTGTGCGTGGAATCCATCCTAAAGGGAGAAGGTCTATTTAGTGTTGATTCTGGATTACTGATTTATGCTTTTTCTTCTTCTTCTCTCTTGTTTTTGTGGCAGGCTTACACGACGGAATTGGAAGCAGAAGTTGCCAAGTTAAAAGAAGAGAACGAGGAATTACAGAAGAAACAGGTATGTCCAGGTTTCATACATACAGAATGTGCGCACACACATGCACACCCACGCACACACGCGCTCGCTCGCACTCACACATGCTTGCTTGCACACAATTGCTCATGAAAGTAATGGCTATGGTAAAGTGCTTATTCTCATTGACTGTACTTTCATTGCTACAGGAAGAAATGACGGAAATGCAGGAAAATCAGGTAAAAGTTACTTTGTTCTTTTGTCAAAATTCTGAAAAATCTCTTCCACAAAAACACAACTTTCTGCCTATTTCTCATTCAGGACATTATTGCAGCTTCATTGTATCCTTTAATGAATTTAAGAGATCTGAGGTCGAGTGATCCTAAAATTTTGCTGTGCATTTAATGGCAGGTTTTGGAGATTATGAATATGCAACAGGGAGGCAAGAGACAATGCTTGAGACGGACACAGACTGGTCCATGGTAAGTGGAAAGGGTGGGATTGTGATTATATGCTTGAAGATTATGTATGGTAGTAGTAGCCGGCTGTACATATTTTGAGGCAAAAACTTGGTTCAGCTGTAGATCAAAGAGAGCATTATTTCAGTGTGATGATAAAATCTTTCAATAATCTTTACATCTATATCTGCCTCTCTTCCGAACATCATGTTAAGTAGGAGAGGAGAAGAGAAGAGAAGCGAAATATTTAAGCCGCTAGTTCTCTCTCTCTCTCTATATATATATATAGCGGAGCTCTACAAACTGAGCTATATCCCCCGAGACAAGTGGAGCATGCATGAAGGAGTCCGACGCTTCTTCTTTTCTTTTTCTTTTCCTTGGCACAGTTGGGTCATCCTAAATTTGAACCAGAGACCTCGCTCGTGAAGTAAATCATTATACAAGTAGTATAAAAAGTATCGATCCCACGAGGACTTAATACCTAATCTATTAATTTTATGAGGCCATATGATCACTAGTATCTAAAAAATTGATTGATTGATTTGAAATGGTGATGATTTTAAACTTAAAAACAAGTAAATAAAATTGTTCAAAATTAAATTAAATAAAATTCAATATTAAGAAACTATTCAGGGTTGTGAATCTTTCCAATATCTTTTAAAAGATGAGGTGGTTATTTCATGTTTGTGTAATATATGGTTTACTAACCTGGAACACGAAATTATGCAAAAGCCTCTGTCGATGTTCAGATGCAAATACCCAGTATAACCCAATTGAACCATATGTCTATGTCAACCAAATTACCTGGATTCATTAAGATTAAGTTTCAATTGTGGTTACCCCGCCCGACAGGTATATGTCTATCCTGTAAGGAAATTTAACTATCCTCAAGGAAGATCGTAGGCTATTAAGTCTAAGGCCGAAACCTAAAATTCATTTGTCAAGTTTATTTTAGATTTAACATATCAATCTTATTAGTGGTCAGTTAACAAAACGCATTAAGCTTAAGACTTAATAAGTAAATCTTTAAATTACCCAAACTATAAAATAACCCATTATAAACCGGTGATATTAAAATTCATCACAACCCCAGATAACTAACTTAGTTACGACACATAACTAAGGCTAGTAAAAACTTAAAAATAAAAGACATAAAATAAAATGCTGAAAAGTAAATGCGGTAAAGTAAATACTGAAAAGTAAAATTACAATAAAATAAAAGGTTGGGGGTTAAAGGATCTATTTTTACTACTACTATTTTAGATATCTCCTTTAATATAATATATTAACTTGTGATAACATTACCAACCAGTCATATAGGCGGTAACCTGATTAAGTCAAATTAAGTCCGACCAGCCATTAAGGAGGTAACATTATTTGTCCATAAACAAGCCATATAGGCGGTAAATTACCAACCGACCAACCAGGCAGTATCATTGCTTAGTCAAATTAAAACCAATTTAATATCAATTACCAACCGGCCAATATAGCGGTATCCTCATTAAGTCAAATTTTAAATAGTGAATATATTATAATTAAGGGAGATAAATCTAAATATCAGTAATAAAACTTTTACATTTCACCCTAGCAGGGGGAAATTACCTCATCATAACTGAATAGTAAAAACTGAAAAAGTAAAGAAAGTAAATTACTATTACAGAAAGTAAATAAAAATTAATTACAAAACTGAAATTAAAAGAAAAATAAATACAAACTCCTTATTTATTCAGAGAATTACAGAGAGGAAGGTACATCTGAAACTGAAATCTCGAGCTGAATTTATAGGCGTCGATAGGCTCTCCGCGTCGCGACGCGCAAGGATCACGTGTCGCGACGCGACACATGTCACGTTCTGATTAGTCCACCAAGATTCTTATCCGATGACGTGGCATTTTGGATAATTAATTCAATAATTGAGCTGATGTGGCAGTGACGTGGAGATGATGTGGCAATGATGTGTCGACACGTGGCAATAGTGATTGTCGGCACCGTAGGATTGCGACACGTGGCGCGATGTGATTGGTTGATGATGACGTGGACGCCAAGTGGCAAGCTGACTCGGCATTTGACTCGGTCTTCTGATGACGTGGCGATGGCGATTGTCTGCACCATATGATGATGACACGTGGCACGGCGCACGTTAGCATGTTCGGCTGTGATGTTGACACGTGGCACGACGCACGTTAGCAGATTTGGCACATGTTAGCAAAGTCAAACTTCTCAGATTCTGACATGTGTCCCCGGCGCATGTTAGCATGAGGCGGCGCACATTAGACGTCGCGACGCGTCAAATGACGATTTTGCCTTTTTATCCGTTTTTCACTGTTTTTGCCCCAAATCACCTCCAGAGAGTCCTGAAACTTTATTTATCTACAAAATATCACAAAACACATCAAAATATTTACAAAACTCAAGAAACTATACAAAATATTAGGTCAAATGAGTGAAAAATATTGATACATTTATCACTCATCAGCTTGTCCCCCTCTTATATCTTGAAATTAATTCATCAAGTTGATGATAAAGTACACAGACGTTCCAATTGGCATTAAGCAGTTCATACTATCCATACCAATGTTTAAAAATACGGGGCGGCTCCTCGAGGCGGCCGGCCATTGAGGCGCGAGGCGGACCTCCTCGAGGCGGTGAGGCGGGCGCCTCTATCCGGAAATCGGAAAAATAATTCAAAATACATTCATTTCTTCATAATTCATAGTATGTTCAAAAAACAATTGATAAGTAATCCAAAATACAATACTTTCTTCATAATTCATAGTATGTTCAAAAAATTATTGATAACTAATCCTTAAATAAACTATCATTAGTGTCTAGCGGCATGAAGCTTGGGTCAAAATCTATGTCATCATCAGATGGGTCATCATCCAAAGAACCTCCTTCACTTGTATTGTCTTCATCCACTAATTGTGGAGCTTTCCCTTTCCCTTTCCCTAACAAATAACATAAAGTCGTATTATTTTTTAATTTGATTATATAAGTTGTATTATTTTTTAATTTGATTATATAAGTTGCATTATTTTTTAACGCCGAGAAGCTGAAGACGAAACGCCGAGAAGCTGAAGAAGACACGCCGAGAAGCTGATGCGTCGATGCTGAGATGAGAAACCCTAGACGAAATTGAGAAGATGCGTCGATACTGAGAAGAAACCCTAGATGAAGATGGAATGAATTTGTAAAATGATTTTACGCTTATTTTTTTTTTATAAAGAAGTCAAAACGACGACGTCGTTTCAATGGTAAAAATAATAAAAATAAAAATAAAAATGGCATAAGAACGCGAGGCGGCCGCCTCGGACCGCCTCGCGCCGAGTCTACGTGAGGCGGCCTGAGGCGGCCGCCTCATCGGTGAAAGGCGGCCGCCTCGGTTGTTGGCGTATAAGGCGGCCGCCTCGACGCGCCGACGCCGTGAGGCGGTGCGAGGCGGTCCGAGGCGGCCGCCTCGAAACGTATTTTTAAACACTGATCCATACATAGTGTTTTGGTTGAAGATTTCAATTTTTCTATGTTTCAACTGTATTATATTGTTCCATGGGGCTAAGGTCCAAAATATGGGGAAAAAAAAAACTATTTTTTCCACGACTCTACCACCCAGTCAATTCTCTTCCACTTAATCCATATTTCATGGCCACATATCTTTTCGGCTAAGTAATGGGAAACATTTTCATGTTACATGAATCCAATTTTCATTTCATCCGGAAAAGTCATTTTTTTTCTTAATATGTCTTTGTCATTTGATTCAATAGCATTCCGGAAGAGATTTAATATATATATATATATATATATATGCATACATATTTATATATGTGTATATATAAATATTTCCCTTTTCATATTACTAGAAACCGTTTTCTCTATTGCTGCTTCTTGCATACTGTACCTAGGACTATTGTGATTTTTTTTTACATCAACAGTGAAACACTTAATCGGGAGCTTTTTATTAAAGGTATTTTTTTTTTTTCTAAAAAATTCAAAATTATAAGGGATCTTCAAATTCGATCCAAGTATAAAAGATTTTTCCCATTTAATCCATCTATATCAAATGATATAAATGTGCAAAATGAAAAATTAACAAGTTTGTCATTAAAAAAATTTAAAAAAATAACAGCAAGTGGGTTGAGAAAATCTACAATACAACAGTGGTATCACGTTGACACACTCAAATTGATTCTTTACTCCCAAATATAAGAGTGTCGAAGTAATAAATTAACCCGGTAAGTTCGGGGTCGATCCACGTGGAGTAGATTTAATAGGATAAAACAATAATTCAACTAATAAAATAAAAATAATAAAATAAAATACTATGGTTTGAGGATCCATTATTGATATTTCAAATATAAAATTATTTTTACTTTTTTATAAAATATAAATTATAATTATTTTTCAATCAATTTATTTCATAATTATCATGTATTAATTATGTCAACACATGTGATTCGTCATGTCGATAATTAGTCCTGTCAAGGTACTAAATATGTCAAAATATATAAAATCAGCCATAAAACCGGTGATATCATTTGTCTATAACAAGTCCAGTTAGGTATTATGCCAAAAATATAAAATCAGTCATATATGCGGTAACAAAATTTGTCAATAATTAATCCAGATCTTTGATAGTCCACTCTCTCTCATTGATGGGATTTAAGTATTATATGTGTCAATCGGGGACTGTTTACAGCTAGTCAAGAGTCCTCAATAAACTAGAAATAGTATAAATTTTATTTCAGAAATTATCACAATTTATAAAATATAATATAAATAAAAATCACATATATTTTCACATCAAGAGCTTCACCATTTATCCTAACATGATACAAATTTATAAAATAAGATATAAATAAAAACACTCATGATTTTATTAATAAAAGAAGAAGAAATTACAAAAGAAATAAATAAAATAAAACACACAAGATACTTACCCTAAATCTCCCAAAAAGGAAAATTAAATAAAACACATACTGAATAGGAGCTCTCCATCTTCTCCCCGCCTCAATTGAGGTACACCTCCTTTTATAGGAGGCATCAGTTTGCTTTTTCCAAAGCAAACATTCTCTTTTTCATTTGCTTTTAAAAAAAAAAAAAAACAAATAGTTTTTGACTTTTGAAAAAGCAAAATATATTAATATAATAATATTATATATATATATATATATAATCTCGGTGAGAACTCCAAAATATTATTTATATATATATATATATATATTACAATAATAATAAAATATATGTATGGTTAAATACATTATAAATTCATTTTGTTGTCAATATAAACACAATGAATGTTTTCCAAATCCGATTTGAATCTAGCTGTTACGTTCTTTTGAATTTTTTGGGTCTTGGTAGGGTGGGGTTCTGGTCCGGTTCTGAATTACCCTATTTATATAATATTATCAAAATACAATTATTTCTCACATTTCAAAGCGGAATAGCACACATACTACATCATGAAATCATAGCACAAGCCTACGTGAATCTGTTTCTGAATTTGAACAATAGCCCCTGCCTCATATTTCAAAACAGAACCTGAACTCAGACCACCAAAACACTACTTTGCTATGGGATAATAAGGTCCAATTGTAGAGAGAACTCATAACGGTAATTAATCTACAGAATAATGGGATAATAAGTCAGCCAGACTCGAGAGTCTCGATCAAGGTCCAATTGCAGTCTTGCAAAGGGAACTCATAACGGTCATTAATCTACGGAATAATGGGATAATAAGTCATCATCTACGGAAAAGGAAGAAAGGTAACTAATGAAAAAAGTCCTAGGTCCAAGATAGAGAATCCACATCTCTATCTAAAATTAATAACATGGTGTTTCCAAAAGAACACAGTTAAAAAGGTTGATAATCTGATAATGCCTTATATAATAAAATATGCAATCAAAGAATAATATGCGACCCAAGCAGCCAAATGATTAAAGGATCACTACTGATGAAGATATCTACAGAGTACGGAGAAAACTACAGAGCAATAGAAGATTATATGAATCCAAACAACTATCATTTAAATGTCAAATTCTTGCAACAATCAAAGAATAAATGTGCAACAATATTTTAATCAATTTAAGATTACATATGTGCATGAATTAACGAAGCCATTTTACTAAACATGCACTGAAAATATGAGATAAAAATCCACAGATCATAAAAGAATATCAGAGTCTGACCAGTGACATGTCGTAGGCATATGATACACAGTCTGAAAGGTGTAATCAAAGACACTGGTTATTCTTGTTCGTAACTCCAATCAGCCAATTCAAGGTGAGACAAAAGAGAACTCAGAGAAGAGGAAATCAGGAAACACGCTTGGAGTTGGCGATGGCGAGAGAGAAGAGGAAACTTTCAAGTTAAGGGTGTCGTTTGATTAGGGTTAGGTTAAAAAGAAAGTGGCAAAGTGCTCAACAAAAGAAAGTCGGGTTTATATACCTTAATCAAATGGCGCCGTTTCTTTTACAAATCGGGTAGTAATTCGGGTATCAAATCAGGTATTATTTTGGTTCTAAATTCGATTCCAGATTCGGTACTAAATTCGGTTCCATAAATCGATTCTATGGTCCGGTATCGGTTCCGACCATTTTGCAACCGAAACTGACCGGTTAAAATCGATTCCTTCATTTTGGAACCGGAACCGGACCGATTACAACCGATTTCGGTTCCAAACCCAAAAAATCGATTCGGTTCCAACAGATTCCGGGTAGAACTGGAACTTGTGCTCAGCTCTAGGTCTTGGAGTTCAGATTTCATATCCATTATTTTTTTTGAGAAACATTTCTCAAATTAGGATTTCACAATGTCAAAATCAACCTCAAAATCATTGTCGTGACAGTCATTATCGCAGACTCGCAATCACACAATCACAGTCACACATACAACTTAGTCACACATACAACTTAGTCACAATGTAAGTCACATACATAATTCTTAGTCACATTTCTCAATTACAATGATAGTTATAAATATTCAATCATATTTTTCATTCACAATATCTGTCACATACACAATATTCAATCACATTATCCAGTTATAATGATAGTTTTAAATACTCAACCGCAGTTACAATGTAATTTTACCTATTTAAAAATATATTTGAATATATCAAATTCTTTAAAAAGTCACTATTCACAAAAACAATAAATATTTCATTATTCACGTTAACATTGATTTAAAAATATATTTGAAGAAAAATCATCGTTCATGTAAATGGTAAACATAGTTTTTTTTTTTTTTTAAAAAAAAATTACTTTCCTTATGCTAAATCCTCTGAACAGGCAAAAGAAATTAAAAAGACTCGCAAGAGCAAATACAATTTTCCTTTTCTTAGATAACTGATTAGAATTGTGTGTTTGTGCCCCTTAGAGATATTTCTCAAAAGAATTAAACATTCGTTTTTTGGAATTTGTTCCAAGAGATTTGAACCTTACAATCTATCTTTATGCAAAATAGAAACATAAATATGGTCAAAGTCAACTAGAACTATATTTTAGAGTAAATATGACGAATCTTAAAAAATTAGGATTACTTTATACAACTCATTAGGAGCTTGTCCTCCTTATTAGGTATTAATTATGGTGGAAATGATTTGTTTTTAATAATTTTGTATTTATTATATAATGATGATATATTTTGTAAATATTTTTGTACAAATCGATTGGTTAGATAAAAGTGAAACATGAGTCTCATAATTTTATTTTTATTTTTTTTGAATCTGAGTCTCATAATTAATCTAACTAAATTTATATAAAATATTTTATTACAAATATCATTATGTTAACATTAGTTTGTGCGAGACATTTTTTTTTTACTCTTGAATTTTTATTTCCCTGAAACTTTTAGGAGTCCCTTATAATAATGCGTCTAGTAGCCTATGTATTCTAACAAAATATACAATTTCAGGATTTAATAGCTCGGTGAGATACCCTAGAGCGACTGCAAGTGCAATTCAGTGAGATTCGATCTATTTCTAGCTTGATTTAAATGAGGAATTAGACCCACAAGAGCCTATCAAATTCGCCAACCGTATGCTTTTCTTATACTATAAAAGAAAGGATAGATTAGCAGCATAAAACATTGGCGAAAACAAATTCAGATACTAGGCACTAGGTTTACATAATTCAAATGCTTTTTGATTCGAAGAACCTGAGTTCGACTTATTCAGCCCTGAAACTTAAACAACATTCAGGCATCTCAGCTGTAAGGGTCTTGATAAATAACATCATGTGGGAGAGACGTCAAGTTGTAGATTCACTACTTACGTTGCTCATCGTAGCTATGACACATATCGTTGAAAATCTTATGAACCCAAGGTAAGTAGTGGCAGCAGCACAAGTATTGTCATCTTCAATTCCAAACTGAGCTACTAGTACGGATAGCCAGAAGTGCACTCCATGTCCTTCCAGGATATCATCTTCCTTCTGTCCCTTCCTCTAAATGATCTGGCAAGAAGCCTACCACTAATGGGCTTACATAAACCAACATCAACCACAGACGTACTCTTCCTCTTTTCAGAAGATGGGGATGCCTCATCCATGCAATAGTCAAACAACATAGCAAGACAACGGACTTGATGAGATAAGATATAATTTTCTTGATCTAGAGGTATCATCTTTACAATGTGAAGATTGACCTGTATGATGCCAAATTAAAATGTCAAAATATAGCAGAAAAGTTTGTGTCGGCCATTTAAGAACATAGATATAAGTTGGTGCAATCAAGAAAACAAATAATAATATAGTATTCTGTAGAGAAAGATCATTGGGAAGAACAATCTTTCAAGTTGAATATATTATGGACAAAAAGCTTTGACATCAGAGTAAACCAACTTATAGCGCAAAGAGACATCACGCACCCAGTCATAAACTAATGAATAGATTTTCACTAAAAGCTACACTGTAATGCATCAATTGCATAACAGCAAATTAACTGTAATTACTTTTTAATACCATTCCATGAGACTATTCCAACAAACTAACATGTTTTAAATTTACTGCTAACAGCTTTTCTCAAGGACATCAATAACTCACTCACCTCTCCTTCCATGGCACGAAGTTCATTGAACCGCTCAGAATTATTATCATCCTCATGCCCATTTTCTCCTGCAGGGGTGTTAAGACTCACAGAAAAAAGAGGAGGCCTAAGAGGATACTCGATGCTGATCTTGATCTGCCATATAACAGAAATTCATTCTAAACTTCAGTAATTCAAAGAATGAAGACAATGCAAGAAAAAGATAATAAACAAACCTTAGCTTCTAACTTTACAATCTTCTCATCTGCATCCATTTTCCGGTTTAAAACAAGACAGAATTCCTTAAACCCACAATCCACCCATGAATTTTCAGTCAACTCATAGCTTCGAATGGAAGCATCATTATCTACTTCTGTCTCAATTTGTGCAGGGTCATCCAGTTCACTGTCAATGTCAAGCAAGAGTTCTGAATCATCATCGAGTTTTTTGAAACTTTGAGACCTTCCCTTACCAACAGGAGAAATGATGCTTTTTGAAATTAAAACCAGCTGCCTGGAATGGTCTAAATTAGATCCTTTAGAAGGTGTAAGTTTAACATCATTTCCAACGGATGCAGCTGGAACCAAAGAGGGAAGCTCCCCATCTTCCCTCACACTCTCTAGGTCTTCTTTTGAAGTTCCAGATCTTCCATCCACATTAACGTCTATAAGTTCCTTAACTTGCTCCGTATCAATGGCAGACAACGAGGAAGTCCGTTCAGGTGGATGGCCTACAGGTGACCAGCTATGCAAATTGCATAGTGGGGTATGCAAAGCCCATGGAACACTTTCACAATTCAAAATAGGCCATTCAAGCTTCATAAGTGAATCAAGCTGTTCCCTGTAAGCCATAAAAAAAATTCCAAATTTTCAACATAAAGCTCGCCGTACCACAAGGATAAAAAATACAATAAGTAAGCTCCTCAAAAAATTGAAAATGTCCACCCAATGACAACAAGCACGCATAAAATAAGCAAGCGGAGAAAATGGGTGTTCTGGAAAATGAAATAATTAAACTATTCGACACTTTGCATCATTAAGAATTCCAATAGCAGCCATAGCCAAGTGAACAAAACTTGAGAGCTAATATTCAGATTTGAACACGATTATTTCAATTTGTTTCCTAATGATTTTCTAGTCTTCCCTTCATGATATAAAACTCCAATTATACAGAACAGTGACTCACACAAGAGCCAGCTGAGCTTTTTTTCGATAGCGAATTCGTTGCACAACTGTCTGTATCCTATTCTGTTGGCGATATAGTGCTAGGCCAGATACAACAGCATCACTTTTAACAGTCTCACTACTAGGAGTTTCACAGTTAGCAAGCAATGGTGCGACTTCCGGTAAGAAATCAATTCCTGCTAAATGCTGGGCCCACTTAAACGGACGAGAAGTTCTCTTTTCATCAAATACCAGGGTATCACCAACAAAGAGTTTGGCGGACTGCATCATCATCCAGAAAAATGAATAATGTCATACTAAAGTGAAATGGAACACGAAAGATATGAAACATAAATGGAAAGTTAGCTCATTGATACATGACTATGACTTGCAAGGCAAGCTTCATACCTGGTGAGGCAGCTCAAGGCCAGTGTCATCAGGAAATAAATTGCACAAGATATCTTTCGCAGTTCCTTCATGTGACCCTTCTACCCCAACACACACAACATTCAATTTGAACAAGTATTCAAACTTCAAAGTAATGAGTTTTGCAGACTTGGGATCAGATGCCTCATCATCATATATATGAAGGATTATTTTAAGTGGATTAACTTGATGTACTCCTGGCTGGTCAATACTCCCTTTACTTGGAACTCTCTTAGGCCGCTTTCTTCTTCTCTGGCCATCATCCTCCTCGTCTGGTGCATCATCCTCTAACTTGGAGCTCTCAACATTAGTAGATATGCCTGGGCCATTATATTTAACACTATTCAATTTTATTGTTAAAAAAAGAATCACACAAGACACAAGTCAATGTAAAACTATCCCAGAAACCAAAGAAGGTTGAAAGAAAATTCCAAAAGACAAAGAAAGGAATTAACTTTTAGGATGGTGAAAACTACCAAGCCAGCCTTTTCGTGCCTGAGTTTCTTGCAAAATTCTACAGTTAATACCATATGGATTATTTGTAGGCTAAAACTATGGAATTATATCGCGTCATTTTATAAGCCTTACAACTACAATTTGAAATATGCCTTAATTTCATCGAAATAAATCATCAAAATAATAATAATAATAATAAGTAAATTCCAGCTATAAACAGCTGAAGTGTAGAACTACTGATTACCAATGTCCTTAATTGCTTGCTGGCGAGCAAAAGCTTGAGCATCTTTCAAGCTTCCAACTATCTCTAAATCAATATTCTCACCAAATGCTTCCTTTTGTGCCACAAACTGCGAGTAAATCACATAGAGGGGAGGCGGAAGTAACTCAGCTGAGTGGAGCTGCTTTATTTTCTTTGTATGCAAAACCCCTAATTGGCTCTGTACTGGCAATGATGCTTTCTTCAGAGACTTAAGATGTGAAGGAAGACTCGACAAGAACTTTTTCCTATTTGCAATCGTCTCCTGCAAACTTTTCTTATGTTGTTCTAGCTTCTCATGAAGTTTGCACAGTTCTTTCCGCTGATTCACACAAATACATCCATACTTAGTACTTCAAATTCAAATTTTTTAAGTTCCCAAATTCTAGGGCTAAAAGTTACCTGGTGCAATTCATAATTGAGCCTCTTGAGCATAAGATCATGTGAGGCGTCCTTAGACAATTTGGAACCTTTAATCTTCTCCGGCGCATCTCGGTGAAATTCTTCTTCAGGCACGAGCTCAATGTCGGGATATTTAGACCTGAAGTCCTTACAAGCTTTAATTGCTTTAACATAATGACTCTTTTCATACATCAAATTGTGCAGCTGCAGAGTCGTGGAATCCACCGGCGCCTTCGCGCGTTCCGTCCCCGCTTTCACACGATCTTCTTCTACTAATATCGTACGGTTCGCCTAAAATACCAGAATAAACAAGAAATGAATTAAGCTATTTCTTTGTTTTTTTTTTTTAAAAAAAAAAATTAATGAATGAACAAAATGTAAAACCCTAGGGAGAGGTGACCTGGCGGAGAGTGACGAAATGGATAAACATTTGAGTGACGAGTTCTCTTAGTTGAGATTTTGGTTTGTTTTCTTCTTTGATTGTTAGCATCTCGGCTACGATTTCTTCAATCGACGATTTGCTATCTTTCAGCATTTCGTAAGCCGATTTCTGTAACTCACTCGGCGAGTTTGTTAACGGCAAGTCTCCTCCTCCTCCGTCACCGTCTATCACCATTCCTTCCTCCTCTATCTCGCCGTCTTCCATTCTTTTTCAGTTTTCACTTTCCCTCCCGCCCGAATCCTGCTTCGTGCTTTCCCTGCCCCGATGGGTATTATTTTACTTGTTGACTGGCGTTTTTGTTTGTTTATTTTTTAGGGCGGCGCATTTTTACACCTTCACTGCTCGATTATGTGGGATGTATACTCGATTATGTTAGAGGTTCATTATAATCGATTCAAGATGCACCCTTTCAGTTTTCATTATTCGGGAGGAGTTGAATATCACATCTATATTAGGGTGTCTAGTAGTGTGGATAGGTAATTTAACTCCGGTGTATCCAGAAATTTCAGTTATCGGGAGTTAAATTTTTTTATACCCAAAATAATATATAATGAATTCATACATATTTTTTGAAATTATAAGATGATCCCTATACTTTTAAAAATTATGAAATAGCTCCTAATTTTTAAACTTATAAATTAACCCAAAAAATTTCAGAATTATATTTTTATCTATAATTTCAAAAAATACCAATTTACCCTAAAAATTTAAGTAAAAAATTATTTTTAAAATTATGTATTTTAAGTTTATGTAGTATATTATATATTAAATTTCCGCTAATTTATTGTAGATTTAATCACTTTTTTAATTAAATTATTAAAATTATAGTGCTAAAACGCAATATTTGTGCTTTGAACAATTATAAATAAAAAATAAATATACAAAAATATATACAAACTAATTATATTTATATTTGTAAAATGTGAAGCCTTTATCCATCCGTTGGATAAGGGACACGTGGCGCAATCATTGTCGTTGTCCTAATTACATCAATTTGCTCATCATATATAAAGGGTGCTTAGGTTGAGATTAGTTAGTTTTTGGTTAATTGTTTTACACATATTTTCTCATATTATTTGGCCAAGTGTTAAGCATTGTTCATAGTCCAAGTTAGTGTAATCTTCAATTGGGAATCTGAGAGATTGACACTTTTAGAGATTATGGTTTATTGAGTGATTTGGGGAAATTAATGTTTGTAAACGGATTCAAGATTCTTGAGTAATCTTGAAATTGATTAGTGCAGCGAGCTCTTTGTTCCG
>SKCR01009755.1:0-22309 GCA_019454045.1 Zanthoxylum bungeanum
AAATGCACCCCCTGGATTCGAACCCAGAACCTCAAGGTGAGATCCTGGACCCTACACCACCAAGCCACACCCTTGGGGACAATTTTCAATCAATACCAATTTTACTAACTCACTTATAACTTGGTTAATTTAAACATAATCATTAACTTTCAATGCGCAACGAATACAAATACAAAATAAAAAGTAAATAAGTTTTATCCCCAAGAGTTAGTGATTTGATGATAAAGGATTAAGAATTTAATTGTCACGTCTTGGGTTTGAGTTTAGTGGATCAGTGATATATTTCCTATAAGAATCTAGGATAATCATGAGTTTTATTTATACCGTTTAAACTCGGATCGGATAGTTTGATGATATGATTTCAAACGTTTCAAAAAAAAAAGATAGATATATTTTATTTTTAATTCAAATATTATAACAAGGTCATCATATAATTGATCTATGAGGTTTTAGTAGATTTCGGGTTATTTATGATCACGGGATAATGCATTATATTTAATGGGAAAAAAAAATTGAATAGCTAAAAAGAAATTGAATAGCTACATTACAATAAGTAATTATCAAGTAAAAAGAAAGAAATTGTCCCCAGTGAACGTAGTTTGTTGGTGTATGACTTATGATTTCACATTGAGGTCATGAGTTCGAATCCAAATAATACGTTTCGAGCTTGGGACAACCAGATGTTTTACATGCTCCGCTTAAACCCGGAAGAGGTGGTTTGGTGGTAGGGTTTTGAACGATTACAAAAAAAAAAAGAAAAAAAAGTAAAAAGAAAGAAGTCCAAAAATAATTAAAAAAAATTATTTCTTAGAAATGAAAGAATGAAATGATAAAGGCAAAAATGGACCCCAATTATCTCTAAACTTGAGGGACTTCATGTGGGTTTGTCTAAGGAAGTTGTTCTGTCCAATCAGTATCTTGAATAAAACCCCAAGCTTGTGAAACATTTTTCCCACTTTATAGATTCAGCTGTTACCTTAATGCCAAATGAAAATATGAGTCAACATCCTAAAATTGATATTGCCTTGCTTTTGCGTATTCATATTTGCCTTAGCTTTGCCAATTTGTTCATTGAATCTCTATCATCTGTTATTCAGGGGGCCTGTCTTGTTTTATCTTTTAAGAAAATAAAAACCAAACTTGTATGAAATTAGTGAAATCAGATTTCACAAGACCTAATTCAAAGATGTAATGCCAATGTTATTGGCATATATTTTTTTCACAAAATATTATATTCGACAATACATTACATAAATATGTCGAGACCTAATTCGAAACTCTAATTTGAAACTAATTCCTGAGAGAAAAACACGATGTCCCAATAATATATAAGAAGACACGAACCCTTGGTCGAAATAATGCGAAGAAGAGGTTCGGAATACTAAACTAAAAAGTAGTATACGTTTGCCATTGATATGTTAATTTGAAAGTGATTTGTGGAAGCTTTCGCTATTAATTAGATTGCAATCTTACCTATATGAGAAAATAAAGTTGGAGTCTTGAAAATTTCAAAAGCAATACAGCAAAAACTGAAGTTCAAGAAGCAGAAAATCGCTTTCTATTGATTTACAAATCTATCTAGAACAAAAAGCTCTTGCACTTAGCCTTTGAATTTAATGGCCAACATCGCTTTCGACAATATCTTTGATTGTTTGTTTATCTTAGCCAAAACAGTGCAACTCTTCATAAATCAATCTGCTGTTCATTCATGGTTCAAGATTTTTTTTGTATTATTTCATGGGAATTCTTGCAAATAGCTTGGGCCAATGCCTAACACACTCAATCTCAATGATGATTATGCTTGGTTTGGGCCTGCTAATTAGTTTAGAGTGGGTTATATTTTAAACAAACATTAAAAAAAAAAAAAAAAAAAGGATTTGGGTCTTTAGATTTTCAAGCTTAGACATGGTAGCAAATGGTGAAAATTGTCTTGTAGGTCTAAGGAGATTGAAGTTCGCAAGGCATATTAGGTTATAGGGATTGATACTTAATAGTTTACATATTCATTCAGGAAAGTTTATTTGGTTATAGGCATATATATAGTTAATATTCAATTATTTATAAATATTTATTTAATAATTATCAATTGTAATTTATAAAAAAACTCAACACAAACCATGTAATGAATTAATACCATATAAAGTCACATAATGCTCTAAAGGATTTTGTTGACATGAGTTCGAATATAGGGGATGTATTTTTTATAAGAAGAATCTGAGACAGTCGGATGTTTTACTTATTTCGCTTAAGCCGTTTGGCGATAGAGTGTTTAATGTTTCAAAAAAAAAAAAAAGATTTTCTATCTATTTGGATAATCTATCATTGTATAAAATTGGACGAACCAACAGTGGTGGTGGTGGAAAAATATCCTAAACGAACTAAGAAGTTATCTATATCTTTCTTAAGTTGTTTTGTACAAATATGTAATGGATAACTTATGATGTACAGTTTATTTTTGTATGTTAACAAGCTTATAGTGATTTAATAACCATCTAGTTTGATTTACTTAATTCTTTATTAAATAAATAATAATTATGTATGATACAACCACACATGATTAATTGATGATATTACGTTATATATAATCATATATCAAATAATTAGTTGCTTGGAGAAGTACCATACATATATTAGCCACCTTATTTTTATTTTTTTCCAATTTCAAATTTTAAGTGATCAGCGAAAAAAAAAAGTAATTAGTGACTTGGTATTTTTATAATGGGATGGTACAGTTAAATTTGTTTAAAATATGATTTTATTGTACCATTACTCAAATCATCAGAATAATCTAAATTTTAATAAAAATGATAGACAAGTGGTCAAATTTATCCAAAATTTCATCTCTTCATTATATTTGGATTGATGAAAGAGGATGATTTATAATGAAATATAATGAAACGGAACAAAATAAAAATTAACGTACTATAATCTTGTTTGGGAAAAAAAATGAGAGATTTTATAATGTAATGTTTCAAAATATTATTTGGTAAATAAATAATAATGAAATGAAATGTAACTAAGTATGTGTTAATAACAATTGTACTCTTCTATATTATAAAAGGATGTAAGACAATTTTTGTTTTTGTTTTTTTTTTTTAATTTTTTAAGGGATGAAATTGTCTTCATTTTTTTTTTTAAAAAGTTAGGTTTCATTCCAATTCTTAATTCCGGCAGCTCATTTTCAATAGTTCAATATATCTGACTCCATCAATCAAAACAATAAATTTTAAATATTTAAAATTATTTAAAATTTCATTCCATCTATGCTACGAATCCAAACATAGCTTTAAGTAACACGCATGTGTCTGTTAAAGTCAAGAATTTGTCTTGTTTGAGTTTTTACGGCCAACATCCAAAGCGCTGCATCAATCAATCGGTTGATCACAAATTTACTCCAATAGTAAACCCTAATTACTCATATAGATATTTCATTTATCCGTGGTAGTCGCATGGGTTGCTCCGCTTCTCTTCCAGGTATTGTAAATCGATTATTGGAATCTCATTGCTGAGCTTTTTTTAGTTCAATTGACTGTATTTATATTGTTCAGTTTTTAACTGAAAAATAATGGGTTTGATTGGGATTTTTTGATTTGGGGAGTTGGTATGTGATCGGGGGATTGTAATCGAGTTTTAGGGTTCTGTAATTGGGATTTGTTTCTTTCTTTCTTTAAAGCTGTGATTTTGCGACCCATTTGGCAGTTTTTGTTGAATCTGGTTGATTTGAGCTGGAAAGGATGGAACTTGAAGGAGAATTTGTGTAATTCGTTTCTAATTTGGAATAGGGGATTGGGTTCAATTTTAGGGTTTTTTTATTTTTGTTTTTTTGGCTTTAATGAGTTTGGAATTGGAGACCCATTTGGGTATTGTTGTGGAGTTTAATTATTTTTTGGATTTTTTGGTGTTGCAGGCAGGAGTTCTGGCCAGTCGAGTGGACTTAACAATGCAGAAAATGCCAGGGCACCTGACGCAAAAAACCTACGTGTTAAGGTATTTCTTAATGTTGTTTTGATTAATCAATTTGTTTAAATGGCTTAAGTATGTTCCTAATTTAGTATTGAAAGTTAATGTGGGTACAGAAGAAATAGGGATATATCATATATGATTATGTGCATTATATAATTGCCTTTTCGGATAAAGTATACTGGACTTGCTTATATTTTTTATTTTGCAAAATTTGAACTTTTTTTTTTCTGACTTTTGTTCTTTTGCTGTGTGCAGCTAGTTCTGTTAGGTGATTCAGGTGTTGGAAAAAGTTGTATTGTTCTTCGCTTTGTTCGTGGTCAGTTTGACCCAACATCCAAGGTAAGGATTATGTTATTGCTCTGTACTTTGCCAGAAGTGTTATTAAACTGTGCATTCTATGCCTGATGGCAAGTGCAAAGCATGTCTCCGGTGCTTGAAACATGCACTTTGCTAAAATGTAAAGTGGAAAAAAGCAGGCTTCTTTGTCATTCGATTTATAAAAAATTTCAAATCATTTTGATCTTGTTTTATCATCCAAGTAAAAGGTATCCCCACATTGAGAGATCTGTCCACCATTCTTTTGTTGTGCCTCAATACATGCATAGCAGCATATGTACCACTCATGCTATTAGTCTACCTATATAGGATTTGGATCGACAATTTTTATCACTACCCAACTATCTATTAATCTAATTGGCTAACTTCATTGTATTTTATTATCTTTTTCTGCTTGAATATAATTACTATTGTTTTGTAAAAAACAAGCATTGCACTTTGAGTAGACTCAGGATATAAACTCTCTTTACAATAGTTTGTTTATAAACTGATTTGGTGCTATTGTTTGATTGGAACACGGCCCACATTATTTATTTTCATTAATGACATTGATTTTTGTGTTTTCATCAAACTAGTATTTTAATGCCACATCAGTTTGCATGCAATAGTTTATACAAAGAGTTTGTATCCTAAATATGATTCTTTCACTTCATCAGGCCATACTTCATTTTATGCTTGGTGCTCAAGTCTTGGACATGCTTAGATTGCCTTGACCTTGTACTAACGTGGCCTAGAATATCTTCTATATTGTTAATGTGAATACCTATCTACTCTTGTTAAGGCTCTTGAAGTTATTTCATTGGGATTTCACTCTTGCTGGTTTCTATACTTTCAGGTAACTGTTGGAGCTTCATTCTTGTCACAGACGATAGCTTTGCAAGATTCTACAACAGTAAAGTTTGAAATATGGGACACAGCTGGTCAAGAAAGGTATTTTAGCCACAATCCACTTGCATTGGAAGTATTGTTTACATAGTGAACTCATAATAGTAGTAATAATTATTAGTTTTTTTGGGATCCTTCCTCTCCCTTTTTCTTTCTCTCAAACTCATTTATGAACACACTTTTTGCTGGAGAATTTTACTTGTCTACTTTCTTCTCAGGTATGCTGCATTGGCACCACTATATTACAGAGGCGCTGCAGTTGCAGTTATTGTGTATGATATAACAAGCCCAGATTCATTCAATAAGGCACAATACTGGGTTAAGGTAGTTTTATTAGGATTGCAACATTTATTCATTTCTCTTTCTTTTTCGTTTATATAATTTTCTGTTGGTAATCCTTTTTGTTTTCTGCAGAATGCATTCAACTAATGTTTTTAAGCTATTTGGTAGGGTTTGCTGAGTGTGTGTGATTATTTCATTATCTCGTGTTTTGATTAGGGTTTGATAATTGTTCTGGAATCTGCAGTTGAAATCAAAATATAATGCTCATTGCCAAAACTTGTAACTCTTTAGTGGACATGTTCCTTTTTGCATGGTGAAGTAATTGTATTCCATGGTCACTTAGATGGAAATTACTGTGTGAGTAATTGCTGGCGAATTAAGGATTTCCGATAGCATACTTAGATCTGGAGTGAGTTGACACCAAATTGTGGTGCCTGTGTTGATAGATGTGTTTTAATCCTAGCTCAGAAAATGGGGTACTGTTGTATTAAATACAAGTGTCTGTTCAACTTGGTTATAACTTGCTATTGGCTCAATTCAAACTTATTTCTCTGCTTAAGTGATTAATTTTAGCATCTAACAGGAGCTTCAGAAACATGGGAGTCCTGACATAGTCATGGCTTTAGTTGGTAACAAGGCTGATCTTCATGAGATGCGAGAAGTACCAGCTCAAGTGAGTTCATATCTCCGTGGCTGTATTATATTTCTTTTGCCTGCAATATTTTCATTTATTTTTTGAATCAAATCCTTGTTTATCTGCAAAGTTGTTGTTCGTTATCACTGATTTAACATGTGATGTTATATTTGAAGGATGGCATTGAGTATGCAGAGAAGAACGGGATGTTCTTTATCGAAACATCTGCTAAAACTGCCGATAACATAAATCAGCTGTTTGAGGTATTTCTTACATGTATTTTCATATTATAGCACCATTATATTAGCTTTAATTGTTATATATATAACTTCTAACTCTCTATATATCTCTGGTTAACTACAATTTGACTTTCATCATACACATTTTATTCTTCTAGAGATGAGGTACCTAATAATGGGTCCTTGATGAAGATGGGCTATGAACCAAAAGGGTAGGTGGCAATTTTTAAAATCTAATTGTTCCTTTTTTCCCCCTCTATAGGGATGATTGGGGTACAGACTGGCCTCTACAAATGTCCAATATATTAATGTTGGAGATTGGGGTAGCTAGGATTAGGAAGTGTTTTTCTGTTTGATATTTTAAATTGTTTCGAAGGTTTTGATGTTGTTTAGTTAATTTGCCCCCACGGGCTTGGTCGAGTGGTTTTCGAGTAGTTTTCTTTGGCCGGCCGCTCATATTCGAATCCTGGGGAGGTACTAGGTAGGGGCTAAATAATAAATTTGTGTTTGCCTAGCCCTTACCTTTTGGGGAAAAAAAGAAAGAAAAAAATGTTATTTAATTAATTACTGTTTGAATTGTCACGAAAGGATGGGTTGAATAAGGTATGACATTTGATGACCTTGGGCTTGAGACCAAGTTGTAAATGATGAGTTCATCAGTGTGATTATGTATCTTCTTTCGATCATAATCACATGAAAGGTGGTGAAAGAATTAAACTACATTGTGCTTACCCTTGAATTTGATCATTGTCTGTGGTAACTCGAAGAGATTAAAGTACTATTTATGCAATCTTTAAACTAGTGATAATTTTAAGCTGGGAAGAGCAAAACCATCAAAAATATACTTCTAATGGGTTTCTTTTCGAAGGACGAGACTTTTTCTATGTTGTTTTACATTATCGGTGGACTTTCCTGTAATACTTTCATTATGATCAGTAACTGAAGAAGTAAAGTGTGTGAATTTAGCTACTACTAGAAAAACTCGCAATTTGTGACGTACTCTCTGTAATCCTTTGCTAGAAATCTTTGTAAGGCGGAGACTGAGAATGTGATTTTTCCCCCCTTTTCTGACAGGAAATTGCCAAGCGACTTCCCCGCCCATCACCCTCATCGTGATCATCATGATCGTGGATTCATGAATCTGAACTGCTGCATCTGCTTGTGTCTTGGGTATCCTGTATGTTTGTCATATATTAAAGATTTGTGTATATTGTGATATATTTTTGTGATCTATGATGTGGTTCTGTTTGATTTAGGAATTTCAATTGCTACTGCATTATGAATCACACTTTGTTTTTAACATGTGATGCCACAATGATGTAATCGAAGAGTTAAATTTAAATCATCGATTGTTTTAGCTTTAAGGGTGTGAATTATCTTTTGGGCATTTGATGGATTTCTCTCTTATAAGTTTGAATCTGATCAAAACTGAATTGAATTGACCATTTTTTTTTTTTTTTTTTTTTAAGTTTAATAACGACTAATTTGGATAAATAGAAATGAATTTTGAACTGCCCCATTACCTATGGCTATAATCGTTTGGTTTAATTGAATTAGGTGATAATAAAATAAGATTCGATCGGTGATGTTATTCATTACTGAGACCTTAAATTTCAAACTGATAACAATAAAATGGGACCCTCGATGGTGATGTTATTCATTACCGACTCATTTTAATTTTTTATTTTTCTAACTAAAAACACATTCACGTGCGTCCACGTAATTGGCTTGCATCCTTGTCTTTGAAAAGTCCGAAGCAATGGACCAGGACGTCAATCGAATGGCGACACGTGGCTTGTGTATTTGGCGTCGGATTTTCTCTTTCCAGACACGCGGTGGCTCTTTTACAGTCACCCACCAAACACGTTTTGCCACGTCAGCACACGTTGGCTTGAGCAAGCCGGTTTTGGTGCCCCTCTTATGGAGAAAATCTTTGGTGCAACAGAGGTACCACGTCATCCATGCAACAAGCCAATCATCCATTGCCACACGTGCTACAAAATTAAAAACAACTAAAAAATAGGTATTAAATTATACAAGTCATTTTCTAATTCGTTGGTGGTACCATGTCACTCATATCTCCGTTGCACCGAAGATTTACTCCCGCTCATGAGGATTGTCATATTGTGTCTATTTTAATTTGTTTAATAAATAATATATCCAATTCCATTCATAAGTCGTAACCGTGTATTAAATGAGAAAATCTACAATATAAAGAAGATACAATGTCATCCGTGTAACAATTCAATTAATAATTATCACACGTGTTAAAATATTAAAAAAATAACTAAAATGATGGATTTTAAATCTTACATGTTAGTTATTAATTTGTTGGTGATACCACGTCACTCATACCTCCATTGCATCAAAGAATTACTCATATTAAAGATTCCATGCCACTTAAATTTGTACGGGAAAAAGATTAATATGAATTAAATGTGTGTGTAAAATCGGTTTATAATAATTAGAATTTTTATAACATGACCATAACAAGCAGCGATTTAAACCTTGCGATATTAATTTATCGTTCTTCAAAGAGTTATTGATAGATTATTTTTCTATTTATATATTTAAACAGCTAATAAAATTACAACGATTATCCAGAAGTGTATGCACCGATGACCGATAGGCTATCTTATCTTTTTAAGTTTGGGTTGTCAACCATCCCCTTGAAGAATGGTAAATTTAAATATATTTAGGTATTTTATTAACATATTGATTTCATTTAAGAATTTTAAAAAACACGGCTTAATATTTGAATAATTCTGAAAAATTATCAAAAATGGAAATGAGAAAAAAATAATGGTTGATAATTAAGTAAATGATTTGTTATTGATGGTCCATTTCTCACATTCTAAGTTTTTAATGTTTTACTTAATAAATATTAAGTGAAAATTTAAGAGTCAAAAATAATATGAAGTTAGACAGTTCGGTCCATATCGTTAGAGTATTGAGAGGACCTTTCCTTGAGGGTTCCAAACCTCGCCCTTCTCTAATAAGGGAAAGTACAGACGGGATATACGAGCGGGGAGGCTTGATGAAGTGCCTCCTTAGGAGTTAAACTCCCGTTTGTCCATATTTCTAGAAAAAGGATCTCTTGTTTTTCATTGCCATTCCTAACAATAAAAATATCCATAACATAGTCAAATCCATATTTGCACCAAAATTTTGTCCTCCTTCAATAATAAAAAAAAAACAATAAAATGGAATAAGTTAAAAAATACATTTGTTAATTTGAGAGCATGTTAAATAACTTATATTGCTTGAATAACTATAGTTAAATGTACAATCCTAGTTAATTTCAAATTTTATATCTACCATATCTATTCACAATATAACGAGTCGCGCATCGTGTAAGTTATCAGCTAGTTTATTTAAAATGTTAAAAAAGATGAATTTATTTAAAATTTTCAGTTAATTTCACACATATATCATTATTTTGATCGACAAATGATAATTCTCCTTTTAAGATATGATAATTTGGCTAAAAGCCGTTCTCAAGAGGCGTTTGCTTGGTGATGTAGGAATCATGATCTCACCTTGAGGTTCTAGGTTCGAATCAAATGAGCGTATTTATTGTAAGAGTCTCGGATAACCGAAAAATATTACATGCTCCGCTTAAGCCCGAAATAGATAATTTGGTGGCGGAATTTCTATGGATTCGAGTGCGGTTCACATTTTAGCGCGGGAAAACAACTGTTAGCTGTTAATTACGCGCCACATCCATACGTGACCCGGTGACCGATTCAGTTCACACAAACGGTAGATACTTCAAAGTTCAAACACCAAATAAATACATAATGGACTATGTATTATTTTTGAATAATTAATGTCTCAATAAAAAAGAAAAAGTCAAATTAATGTCATGTCACAATAAGGATGTGGTCACAAGTGATCTCATTTCTCTCCTACTCTTCAAAAGTAAAACCAGAAAGAACCGGTAATCAACTCATTTTCACTAACTAATCCGATTAATTCACATTCACACTACACCAATCTTAATAAAATTAATATTTTCCTAAATTAGATTTTTTTCTTGTTAAACCTTCCAACTTATTTTTCAAGCCAACGCTGCTTGTTCTTGTAGAATCACTTCTCTGATTCTTAATTCAACAAAACCCATTTGAATTCTCTCAATTTCCTCATCTGGGTACCTCTTAAGATTCAATTTTGGAACCAAAGTTTCAAGATTTGTTTTGGGTCTGTTTCAAAGCTCAATTTAGTTGTCTTTAGCCTCTAAATCACATTCTGAGACTGACTTTTGAAATTTGATTAGTTTAATTGATCCTTCAACTGGTTTTGGTGAAGAAAATGGGAGTTACAAATCCGCGACCCGAGGTACTGAGTCGACTCATTGACTCGGTGAAGGAGGTATCGGGATTACCCGAGTGCAAAAACGTTTTCAAGAAAATGAATGGGAATCTGATACGTAGAATCAAGCTATTGAGCCCTTTGTTTGAGGAATTGAGAGATAGCAGTGAAGGGCTTAGTCAAGAAGAGATAAAAGGCTTTGAATTGTTGAGAGATGTTTTGGGTTCGTCTGTTGAGCTTCTCAAATCAACCAATGATGGAAGCAAGCTGTATCAGGTACGGTTCTTGGTTCATCTTTCTGTGTTTAGCTTCTTATTTGTATATAGTGTAGTTTCGGTATGAAAAGATTGTGATTGAGCTTGATTTTCTTATGATATTTTGATGAAGATTGTGCACATAACGCTCAATTGTCGTTTTTGTTCTGAAAATTTTGAGATTGGAAATTGTCGAGTTTGCTTCATTGCTACATTCTTGGTCTGGATTGTGTGCCAGTGTTGTCTGTTTTGTTCGCGGAAAGTTAGAATCGAAGAAGATAAATGGAAATTAAAAACCTTATTTAATCATTGCATGATCATCTTGCTTCCTTTTGTCATAAACTTAATATATAATAGTAAAAGCTAAAGGGAGGAAAAAGGAACATGTTGCTAGCTCCAACTAGTTTGGAATGGTATTGAACTGAATATGGACTACTATTTCAATATATCCTGTTATTTGATATTTGTGCCTAGGATAAATGTTGATCCGATATGACTGAGGTTCTGTTTGGTATTGTCGTGTTAAAGCGCTTAAGCCACAAAAATCAACTAAACTTCCAAATCACAGTTGCAGTACAACTGCTAGAAAATAATACCAAACGAAGCCTGAATCTTCTTCAATATAGAAGTAGTGCTAAAATCAAACTATAGTTTATGCATTTTCATCTTTTCTTATCTTTAATATCACGTAGGAAAGAGATCAATATTCTTTTCCCTGAGCGAGTTCATTTTCATTAAATTTGTACATTCTTTTTATCAAAACAGAGAATTTTTTATCGTTATCCCTGGGTTGTACCCACTTTCATAATCTGAATGCCTTTCTACTTCAAATTCTTTCACTTTTGGTCCACAAAACACTCGATAAGCTGTTGATTTTGAGGTGAGCAGTGCTTCCTATTTTACAGTGTTTGCAAAGGGAAAAGATTGCAGCAGAGTTTCACCATCTGACTGAACAAATTGAAGCAGCACTGACTGAGATTCCTTATGATAAACTTGATTTATCTGAGGAAGTTCGAGAACAGGTACTTCATTAACAAATTTCATTGTTGTGGAAAATTTACTGGAAAGAGTGTCCTTTACTCTTCTATTTCCAGTTGATTTGTCTACTACATACTTTTAAGGGAGTTATTTGACCAGAAATTAGTTTAATTCGATGTAACAGTTAAAATAGTTTAAATATTCCTAAATGTTGACAATTGGCATTGTTTCTTTCTCCTTTTCTACCCTGCCTTTTCAGATTGAACTTGTGCATGTTCAATTCAAGAGAGCTAAAGGAAGACCTGACTCACTTGATTTACAACTGGATCATGATTTAGCTGTAGCGCAGAAAGAAAAAAATCCAGACCCTGCTATACTAAGAAGGCTTTCAGAAAAGCTGCATCTTAGAACCATCAATGATTTAAAAAAGGAGTCCCTTGCTTTTCATGAATTGGTCATCACAAGTGGTGGAGATCCCGGGGATTGCTTCGAGGAGATATCAACCCTGCTTAGGAAGCTAAAAGACTTTGTGCTGATTGAAAACCCTGAAGCAGACATCTCTGAGGATGAGAAGGGCATGATTAAACACAGATCCCCTGTCATTCCAGATGATTTCCGGTGCCCAATTTCACTTGAATTGATGAAAGATCCTGTGATCGTCTCCACTGGACAGGTTTAACTTCCACTTCACTTCACATTTCACAGCTTTGTATTTGTATTGGTAGCCATTATTAAATTTTCTACTTCCATGTGCAGACATATGAAAGATCCTGCATCCAGAAGTGGTTGGACGCGGGACACAAGACCTGTCCGAAAACACAGCAGACGCTGCTGCACACAGCCCTAACACCTAACTACGTTTTGAAAAGTCTGATTGCTTTGTGGTGTGAGAGCAATGGTGTTGAGCTTCCTAAAAATCAAGGGGCTTCTAAAAGCAAAAAACCAGGAACCAGGGTTTCTGACTGTGATCGTGCTGCTATTGGTGCCTTGTTAGAGAAATTAGCAAATGGAAATGTGGAAGTGCAAAGAGCCGCTGCTGGTGAGCTCCGGTTACTCGCCAAAAGGAATGCAGATAACAGAGTATGTATTGCGGAGGCAGGAGCCATTCCTCTACTTGTAGAGCTATTATCATCCACGGATCCTCGGACACAAGAGCATGCTGTTACAGCACTACTCAACCTTTCCATAAATGATAGTAACAAGGGAACGATTGTAAATGCAGGAGCTATACCTGATATAGTAGATGTGTTGAAAAATGGCAGTATGGAGGCCAGAGAAAATGCAGCTGCAACCCTTTTCAGTCTGTCCGTCATTGATGAGAACAAGGTGGCGATAGGAGCTGCTGGAGCGATCCCTGCTCTTGTTAAATTGCTTTGTGATGGGACTCCCAGAGGAAAGAAGGATGCTGCCACTGCAATTTTTAATCTTTCTATCTATCAGGGAAACAAGGCGAGGGCAATTAGGGCTGGTATTGTGCCACCACTGATGAGATTGCTAAAGGATGCCGGAGGTGGAATGGTGGATGAATCACTAGCGATCTTGGCTATTCTCGCAAGCCATCAAGAAGGGAAGTCAGCAATTGGTCAGGCTGAGCCGATTCCAGTTTTGATGGAGGTTATAAGAACTGGTTCTCCACGCAACCGGGAGAATGCAGCAGCAGTATTGTGGTCAATATGCACTGGTGACGTGGAGCAGTTAAAAATAGCAAGGGAGCTCGATGCAGAAGAGGCATTGAAGGAACTCTCTGAGAGTGGTACTGACAGAGCCAAGAGAAAAGCTGGAAGTATATTAGAGCTCCTTCAAAGGATTGATGCGGCTGTTAATTCACAATAATCCAAGTTTCAGTTTCTAGAATTCTTTTGGTGCTGCCATTGAGATGAAAAAAGCACCAACTTGTTTTTATTATATATTTCAGGAAACTGTGAAGAAAAATATGTATGTTGTTCTGTTATGTACATAGAACTTATGCAAGGATCTTTAATTTGTAAATTTCACAATGCCCTCAATATGTTCAAGAAACTTATCTCTTAAAATAGTTATGATAAGAATATAGTTGCTAACTTAATGGTAATTATATTTAATATAATTACACAGTTAATACCGAGACTTAGTACCACCAAACAATGATTATATGTGAGAGATTCTTTAATACCATCAATATAAATCAAATTTTAATTACTCAATATCATACGGGATAAGATATTTTTGATATACTTACAACATATACATACATCACACATAACATGCAAAACACATGCACATGCATGTGAGACAAAATTGTTCTTCAATAGACTTGCATATCCATGTTCTATAAATATAGAACAAGAAGAAACAACATATTGAAAAACTCTGAAACATACCAAAATTACAAGTCTATGATCACCAATATGTTCATATTTCATTATTCACGTGATGAAGTATTTTTTTTTTTTTTTGGCCACCAATGTGTTTTCTTTACGCCTATTTTGTTTGTTCATGAATATTCTTGAACATGTTAATTTGAACAATCATCACTTTGTCAATGTCTCCATCACGAATCATTATATTTAATTAAGTTGTTAATTCTGTCACCATTGTATAGGTATCGTGTTATCACAAACCAATAATTATATAATATGTGTAGTTATATTAAATAAAATTACTATTTATTGGATTATTGCGACGTGATATCATTGTTGCATAGTAAAATTTTTCCTTATGGGGACTATCTTTAACGTGAGAAATTTGTTGATACTACCGTTGTATCAATGACTCCAATAATTATATAACATATGTGAGTTGTGTTAAATAAAAGTACAATTTATTTAATTATAATTTTACTATTTAACACGCATGATAAAATATTATTGATTTGTTATATGGATGATGTGGTGCCACCATTTTATAAATTTTTCATCTAAAGTTATTATTCTCAATACAAAAATGATATGAAATGCCTAATCACACATGATTGGGCAAATCAGTGTTGCTCACATCATATGGATTAGTAAACCTGTAAAATAACAGAAATTCAAGAATAAATGAAATAAGAAACTTGTAATAAACTTTCATTTGATAGATAATTTCTATAATTTCTAACTTTGTAGACTTTGATCGCAGAACATTTAGTGTGAGATTTGAAAATAATGACCACATGAAGAAATTAAATGTTGTTACATGTTTGCATCAAGTGAGTCCCGCTCTTGGCCCACATCATCATTATTATTATTTTTCTTTGTGATTCAGATATGTGAATAAATTGATTATTGATTGCGATTTTCACACATTACGCAAGCGCACATATCGCTCAAGTAATACAAAAGATATCGATCTCACGAGAATTTATATCTTACATTACTATTCATTGACACTAAATACTTACGAGTATCTAATTGAAATTAAATGTGATTGGTGGTTGAAGATGACTATAACTAAGACAAATAAATAAAACTAAAATAAACTCCACAGGAAAATAATAAAGAGAAAACATTTAGAGTTGTGGATTCACCCAAACTTCTAAAGACGAATTAGTTCTCCTATATTTGTGTAATACAATGACTTATTAACCTGGAACACTACGATATCCACAAGCCTCTTTCGATGGTCAAGTGCATGTTGAGATTTATGTCATAGAGCTTCATGTATTGTAAACAGAATTGATTATTGTAATAATAATAAATGCATTATTCATTTTATCAAAGTTGTTTGATTTATATCACATATTGTCCAATTGTCTTGTTTACCTTGATTACTCTTGTATTTTCAGACTTAATGTACGTTTGATGCACGAGAGGATTTGAGTCTGAAGTTAGTAATTTAAATAGTCCATAGAGAGCAAACAAAGAAGGTACTTTGTTTGTGGTTTATCTATAGCTGCGGTCCATTCTATACTTGTATGACGACCTTGATCCGGGATCGTTCATGTAGTGACATGGGAATGAAGGCACATTGTATGATGAGATCATATAGGAATGGACTTAGATAAATACGAATTTCTTTTAATATCCGTTTACCAAAGAAATTCATTTTATCTAATAGATGGTCATATATGGATTCGATCTTAATCCTGAGTGTATTACGAACTCCTGCATGACAGGCTATGTCCTTTGATTTACTATGGTGAGGTTGGTGTTGCATTTCCGACTAATAACTACGTATTTTGGGGATATGGTTTGGTGTGTAGTTGGGAACGTTTTACATAGATATGAAATTCACTCATTCTTACGAGAAGTAGAAGAATATCTCTTTTAAGAATTGATACGAGACTTGAATAATTTGAGCGCTCAACTTTTCTATTGCGAATAGAAAATTTTATATTCATAATTGTTATGAATTAATTGTTCATTATAGAATCAATGGTGCTTAAGAGACAAACTATTTAGAGGGGTTTAACGAACTTATGACCCAACTCTATTTATGAGATATTCGTGAAGGGCTATATCCATATGTAATGACTATATCAATGGACACCGAAGTTGTTCGGTTTATATTATCCATCTACAGTAACAGAATTTCAACTTCGAGTTTTTAGTGGAATAACGCAGGGTTAATAATTCGTAATATTTAATTAAAGAGTTTGATTAATATTTCAGAATTATTGGAGCTCGGAACCGTAAGTCCATTTGGTCATCATGCTAGCTCGATTAACTGTAGCAAACCTAATATAATTAGATTGTCTAAAAATATGCTCACATTATATTTATATATTATTAATGAGATTAATAATTTTTTTTGTCACAAATGAAAACTATGTTAAATTAGTTTAATTTAATATTTTTTAGAATTATTTGATTATATTATTCTTATGTTTTGGTATGACCTTCAAACTTATGTGTTTGCCATTAATAATATTTGAAGGTAATTAATATAATTATATTGTCAAATAATATGCTCACATTATATTTATATATTATTAATGAGATTAAAAATATTTTTGTCACAAATGAAAACTATGTTAAATTAGTTTAACTTAATGTTTTTTAGAATTATTTGATTATGAGATAATCAAATCATGATTATGAGATAATCATGTTAGTAATAATTATGAGATAATTACTACAATATAATTGAAGGTAATTAATTCATTATTAAGATAATGATTTTTATTTACCTTGGAGACAAAATCATATGACTTACCATGCTCTCCAACTTAATATGTTTATTAGGTGGCATGTATACACCTAATAGTTTTGTCATTAGCAAATCTATTCTTATGCTTTGGTATGACCTTCAAGTTTATGTGTTTGCCATTGCAAGAAAACATTAGATGCTTAATGACAAAGTCCGTCTTTAGCTTAATATTTCTTATGCTTTGGTATGACATTCACATTTTTTGGTTTTCCATTGCAAGAAAGTATTAGATGCTTAATGACAAGGTTAGTTGGCTTGTATAATAGAATATAATCTCTACCATTTCTCTCACTTGTAATGGTTAGCATTTGCATTAATTTACACAAGTGAAAAGAGAGAAAATAGAGAAAAAAGAGTGTGTTCAAAGATTCACAAGGTTATGAGAGTGTTTGAAATTCCAAAAGCCAAACACTATTGTGACAACATTAATCTCTAAATTGTTTAGAGTTGATCTTTTTGAGTGAAGTCCACACTTCGGTTTATTGATTTCGAGTCATAGTTCAGAGGATCAAGTGGTTGATCAAAATGTTGGACATCAAAGGAAACTCATCTACATCAAATGGGAAAAATCCATTCTTCAAGTGTTGGAGGATTTCAGCTACAACAAAGGGATAAGGTAAAGAAAATTTTAAATGTCCATACCGGAGCCGGTGTCCACATTAGCAACTTCTGCTGTGTAAGGAAATTTGTATCCTACAATTGACATCAAGAGCTTAAGGTTGCAAAGTGTTTTTAACCCTTCTCCTTTAAAGTTTTTAGTTTTAATAATTTATATGTGATATAGATTATTAAAATGCATCTTGTGATGAGTAAGCACAATTAGATTAATGAGATGAATGATTTTAATATTCATGTGATGAATGTTTACTTTTGATTAATGTGATGAATGTATTGTGTTGATCATAAATTTTATGGCTCTTATTTTTGGTATTGGGAATGTAAGACTATAAGCTCACGTTCTTTCAAGTGTTGTAAGTTCATTTCCTTTGTAATAAGTTCTATTGTAACACTATTTGTAACTTGGAGGAGTCGATGCCGCGAAGGACTTATGACGAAGATATTCCGCGAAGAACTCAACAATAAATCATGGAACAAGATTTGAAGACCAATGGATGCCTTGGTTTTATTGTACTAATTAGATTAGTATAGAAAAATAATAGCCCAGTCAACTTAATTTATTATGTGTATGATTTTATGAAATTCAAACCCTGGAAACAGAGGCGCGTTGCGACGCATACCTTTGCGCGTCGCGACGTTGCACATCCGGAGCTGTTACACAACTACTGGAATCAGTCACGTCGCGACGCATAACTTTCTGCATCACGACACGACGTGACCAATAGCTGGAATAATTCTAGCTACTGGAATTATGGGTGTCGCGACGCCCACTCTTTTGCGTCGCGACACCCATGCCTGGATTAAATGTATGTGTTAATGTGTTTAATAACATGTCATATAGTCTAGGGTGCATACTCTTGCATTTCCACATGCCATAACATGTATATATGCATGATATTCTAGTAATAAAATATGATTTTATGTAATTTAAAAGTTAAATAAGAATATGAGATGCATGCAAACAGATTAATAAGATTAATTGGTTTAAAGGTTTAAAAATTGCGAAATCAAGTTTTAGAAACAAATGGACCTTATGAGTACATTATTTTCTTTGGTATATCAGATGGAAACCCGAACGTAAATTCCATAGCCGATTTCGAATGGACGGTAATATGGTCTGCACTCGGGATACAATACCACGTACCTTTGGAATAAATAATGTGCTTTTATCGATTAAATGGTTTAATGACATTTGGTTTGTTCGTTGAATTCTAAATTTTAAAACCCATTAGTGGACTAATAATTTAATAGTTAAATTGATTAGATCACTAAAGCAACTTGATTGAATTAGTTTAATTAAGTTAATTGGTTAGTAGAGACTAATCGGGATTAGCGAATAAAATTTTAAGAGTTAAAATTAGTTATATCACTAAATAATCAACTAATATTAATAAGGTTATGACTTTAGCCGAGCATAATCTAAGATTCATTAGATACTAGTGAGATAGAAATCTTATACTTTAAAATAGTGAGTGAGAGAGAGGTATACCACAATATATCCCGCGATCTCCATTATTATCCAAAAACGTGAGATTCAAAAGGCGTCTTGAGATGGCTTTACTTTTGTCCCCTTACGGATGATGTTTTTTTTTGGGTCAATATCAGGTTTGGATTCTGTACGTGCCAAATTTGGACCCGAGGGTAAAACTGTCTTTTCACGTCAAGATTCAATACTAAAAGCCCATAAATATTGGCCCTTAAAAAACATATTAGAAAACCCAGCCCAATAGACTTTATTCTATCGGTACAAAACACTACAAATGAAAAGCTAAATAAAATAGACAGCATAAGACATGATTGTTACTAACTATTTTTACTTTTTCTAAACATAAACACATGCAACGCCGAAAGTTGGATCCAAGACACGTTGTGGGTTCCATAGCCAGGTATATCAGCACATTGTGGACCCACTGCCAGCTTTCATCACAGCTACAAAATATTCTCTTTTCAGATCTATAAAAGGGAAGATAAACTCAAGTTCAAGGCAGGCTGAACATCACTCTTAAAAACTTCTATTCTCTGACACAAGTTCTGAGAATTCCATTCCTTTGTCACCGCCCTCACGGCTATCAAAAGAAAGTAAGGTAACAATAAGCCTTATTTCCTCATATTACATAAATGGCATCTCATTTCACTATACTGACTTGAGCGTCGGAGTGTACCCGGCACCCACCATACCGGTGGTAGTCTACTCCCGTTCACTTTATCTTTGTTTTGCAGATCGTTAATGCCCCCAATCTACAAATTCTGATTGTGGGCCTCGGGCGAAAACCAGCATCCACAATTTGGCGCCCACCGTGGGGCCTTGGCGATTTATAGCAAACAAAAGATTTCACAGTCTGCAATTCTAATTGTCATTCATGGCTTCAAGCAGCGAGCTGACACCAGATCCAACTTCAGCCCAAATATCTATGCTACAAGAACGGTTACGAACTTTGGAGGAGGAGAATTTGACCATGCGAAACTCCAATACAAACCTTCGAAAACAGTTAGAATTAATCTCTTCCACCTCTCAACAACGTGATTCTCCAGGCAATGCTAACAATGATATAATTCCATCCAATCTTTTGGAAACATTCAACGATGTCGCAAATGATATTCCTTCACCAGGGGACCGCCCAAGTAATTATACAGTTCCGCCAATTTCCCCAGCCGACCAGGCTCAGCAAGTCGCCTCCAACATACGCAAAGAAATGTTAGAGTTCAAAGAAGCAATATTGTCCAGTCTACCAGGCGTCAAACTGCCAATAAGGAAAAGTAGAGCTGGAACAATTTCTGACACACCATTTTTTGAGTCTATCACCTCTGTAGAATTGCCAAGGAAATTCAGCCCTCCAGATATGAAAATGTATGATGGATCTACTGACCCAGACGACCACATCATCCATTACAAGTATAAGATGATGTCAACAGGCCTGACCCCTCGACAATGGGAGGCCGGAATGTGCAGAGGATTTGGGGAGACATTGGCGGGTCCAGCCCTAACTTGGTTCATCAATCTCCCGTATAGGTCCATCGGGTCATACCAACATCTGGCAGACAAGTTTGTAGAGCATTTTGCGAGTTCTTGCAAGATTGAGAGACTTCAGACGACCTTTGTGCCATCCAGCAAAGGAAAGGTGAATCTTTACGAAGCTACGTTGCTCGCTTCAATAAAGAAAGGATAACTATCCCAGACCTCCATCAACCTACTGCAGTAGAAGCATTCAGAAATGGTTTGCTTCTAGAAAGCGGACTTTACAAGAAGCTCACTAAATTCCGATGCTACACGATGGATCAAGCCATGGCTCGAGCCCAAATTGAAATAAGGTGGGAGGAAGATAAGAGGAACAAGAGAAAAGAGAATTTTTCTGGTTTGCAATACAATAACACTCAAGATACTACTAAACGGCGCAAAGAATTTCTCAATAGAGCACCTCGGCCAACAGACAGGAAGGATCTTCCGAAAATGAATCAACATTTCAACCGGGACTTCAAGCGCCAACCGTTAGCTTACAGGGGACAAGACAAATCTGCTAACAGGGAGAGACTCCCAGACTACAATTTTACTGTTTCCCCGGGAGAACTGGTATCGGTACTCAAGAAGATGGGGGGCGAAGTAAAGTGGCCTCCACGCTCCAGAGATTATTCAGTCAAAAAAGATACCAGCAAATGGTGTGAGTTTCACCGAGATTATGGTCACACGACAGCAGATTGTGTGGCTTTAAGATTGGAAGTATTGGAATTGTTGAACAAAGGGCACTTGAAGGAATTACTCACTGATAAGGGCAAGGCTACAATGGCCAGGAGAAATGACAAGGAAGATGGCCCCATGCCACCACCACCAATCAACAATACTGTAAGTTTTTTTCTGGTGGTTCTGAAGTTAGTGGTGTTTCATATCCGCAGCGAAACGACATGCCAGGATTGCCACAATAGGTCTTTTCCATTCGACTATGTCAATAGAGGAGACTTGTACAAACCTTACCATTGAATTTTCAGACGAACAATTCCAGCCGAATGAATCCGCATCACGATGCGCTGGTAATCTCATTACAAATTGCAATTTTATGGTCAAAAGAATCTTGGTCGACACAGGTTCGTCAGCGAATATCATCTTCAGGGCAGCCCTTTCCGACATGGGAACCGAGATTGAAAAGATCAACAGGAAGTCAACTGTTCTTATTGGGTTCAGCGGCGAACAGAAATTCACCATTGGAGAGGTAACTCTGCCAGTCTATGCAGGAGGAATCAATAAGTTGACTTCATTTTTGGTCCTGGATTGTCCCTCAGCCTACAACTTAATCATTGGCCGACCCTGGATTCATGAGATGAGGGCAATCTCGTCAACTTATCATCAAGTGCTCAAATTTCCCACAAGGTGGGGAGTTCAGGAGATTGTAGGAGACCAACACGCTTTAAGAAGTTGTTACCAGACTACTTTAAAGGTGAAACCTCAGTCGGCATAGCAATTAATGGAGGGATCCGGTGTTACACCACCAGATCAGCCAAACGTGGAGGAGCTAGACGAAGTCTCAATACACCCAGAATATGCAGATCACAAAGTACCTATTGGAGTTAATCTGGATCCCAAGCTACGAACCGACCTAATTGATTTCTTGATGAAGCGACATGATTGTTTCGCCTGGTCACACGAAAATATGACCGGATCGACCCAGAGTTAATCACCCATGAGCTCCATGTAGATCCAAACTACACTC
>SKCR01009756.1:0-23351 GCA_019454045.1 Zanthoxylum bungeanum
AAGAAGCATTAAGCTCAAGATTCAATAAACAAGCCAAAACATCACACATTATATAAAGAAAATCAATTATTGAACTCGTGAATATTGTGCTTCATCACTTCCCTAGATTAAAAATAAAATATTGGGGTTAGAGGATCCACCTTTAATATTTCAAATGTAGAAATCTCACTTTATTATAATATAAAAATTGTCAGTGTTATCTGATTAATTAAGTCAAACCAGCCATAAAGGCGGTGTTATTATTTGTCCATAAACCAGTCATATAGGCGGTAATCATCTGTCACCTAAAGACCGACCATATAGGCAGTGTCACATTTTGTCAAATAAATAAAACTAACCATTTAGGCGGTATCAAGATTAATCCATATTATTAAATATAATTTCCATATTATAAAATAAGTGAGATTGATCTACCTTATCGTATTAAAGGTTTCACCATTCCCCCAGCGGAAATTAATTACTAAACATAAAAGAAAGTAAAATCACACAAACTATTATTACTAAAAATAAAAATACCTAATTAAAATACAGAAAATAAACACACAAGATACAATCCTCAAGTTCCTTAATAGAAACCTGAAGGAAAGTATGAAATTTACAAATGAAATCAAGCTCTATTTATAGGCAAAATTTTGCCTCCACCAAACATGACACAAAACGTGGCACTAAACACTCCACCAAACATGCAATCATGTTTGGTGGAAGTTTGACAATTGTAAATTGTCATTTTCCATTATTTTTTGTTTTTGATAATGACTTTAATAATTATACATAACACACTTTGGATTTTTCATCAATTTCGGTCTTTAAAACTTCAGAATTCGATTTTCTTATGAACATTAAAGTTGTATATCTTTGAGTCTTATTTCATTTGGAACTTGAATCACCTCGATCCGATATTTGAGGAAAACATTATGGCCAAAATACGAAAATTACGCAAAGTTGAAATTTCTGAAATTGTACTTCGTTAGAACGCCATTTCAAGTTTCCAACCTCCAAAATCCAAATATCAAGTCCAGTTTTTGCCCTTATTTGTTCCAAATTTCATCCTGATTGATTCCATTGAGTCCTGATTTTATTTTATCTACAAAATAAACTAATACACATCAAAACGTTCATAAAACTCGAGAAACCATACAAAATATTAAGTAAAAGGGGTGGTAAATATTGATATATTTTCCACTCATCAGCCCCTCTGTTGAAGTTGAAAGTATTACAAATCTCTAGGAAATTATGCACGTGGACATTAGGGTCATCATTCGGGCAATCCCCAAACTACACTGATTGCTGTATCATTTGAATACAAGTCTTGATGTCACATGTGTTGGCCTGAAGAGGTGGTGGGATGATACATGATATAAGTCCATCAATGATCGGTATCGTCCTTTTTCGATTTGAGATTAGCGTTGTTACTTCCCGTTGTTAAGGTTGTTGGTTGTCATGATGTATGAAATCAAAATAAAAGCAAAAAGAAAATAAAAAAGAAAAAGAATGGGTGTTTAGCTAAGCAAGTAAAGTGCGGTCGTAATATTAATAAAGAAAAATAAACTAAGTCACCAACAACAGTGCCAAAAACTTGGTCGCGATTTTATAGCGCACGCAAGCTCACGTATCGTTCAAGTAATATAGTGACAAAATGTCGAATATCGTACCCACATAGACTTATTATTTCACTTATTAGTTTTAAAACTAACCTACTTAACTCAAACTAAACTATTGATTAGAGAATAGAGAATTAATAAAACTGAATAACTGAGAAGTAAGTAAATAAAGAGCAAATAAATAATTTTGGAGATAAACTTTATATGCGAGAATAACCTAGGGTTGTAACTTCACCTAAGCACGCAAATAATAAATTCAGGTAGTTGTCATTCAATGGTTTGTTAAGAATTATTAACCTAGAACACTAAACTACCTACAAGCCTCTTTCGATGGTCAGGTAAATATATTCATATTTAAATCAATTAATTATATGTCTATGTTAGTTAATTTCAGCCAAATTCATTAAAAATAGTTCTAATATTGGTTATGCATGTCTGCATGTATATTTCTATTCTAGAGAGAACTTCATTCAAAAGAACTAGATCATGGGCTATTATTCCCACCGCTAATCCAAATTTCCTTCGTCGAGTTTCTAAGGATTTACCAAGATTGTTAGCCATACAAATAGAGTATGTATTAAAGTTCAGAGAATAAAAAAAATAACAAACCCAAAAGAATAAAAATATGTAAATTAATTAATAAACATGTGCTCGGGATCCATTACAAAGCTAGAGTAATGAGTTAGCTACTCATGATAAATAATAAACACAAACTAATCATTATTGATATAAAAAAATGGAATCATAAAAGATAAAATAACCAGAAAAATGGAAAAAAAATCTCTCATTTGTAGTTTTCGCATTCAAACTCCAACGCCAGTTGAAACACTCATCCATATCTTGCTCTTGGCGTTCTTCTGTGCTCTAAGACTCCAAAATTATGTTATGAGATATATTTAAAGGTTTTTTTCATCAGCACATCTCGACGCACTTCCAGCGTTTGGACGTGCATTTTGGCTATGAAATGTGGCTTGATTTGCTCCGTATTTTACCAGTTTTATTCCTAGTTGAGTCTTGATACGAATTTGACCTACAAAATAAAACCCAAAACACATCAAAGCTCTCATATAACTGGAGATTATTCACAAAATACTAAGATAAATGGGCTGAAAATATAAGTATATGAGCCGCTCATCAGAAAGCAGCCATGGCAACTTACTATCAGGAAGTGGCTGCTGAGGAAATTACAGTGGTAGATCTTAATATGTAACGACCGGTAGTCTCTACTACTGTTACATTGTAGTACTGTTACATTACGGGATGAAGATAACATAATATAAATTATGTTGGGACACATATACATTCATGGAAATGACTTTGGGGATAATCGGTAAATTCCCCGAAATTCCGATACGAAACTGTATAATGTTCCACTCCGGGTAGCCCATAATATTTGGGCCATGAATTTCTCATACGAACTCTGATTTTTATGAATGTTATATCACCGGAAAGCTGAGATTGAGACCTACAACTTCCTCGTTGAATATTTTTCCAAATTCGAACTAGAAATAGGTTAAAAATGTAAGTCAAAAATTTGGATGAATAGTAAATTCGGACCTAACTAGAAGATTCTATAATTTTCTCCAAAATTCTAGTTTTTCTTTAAATTAAAACACTCCAAATTAATCATTTTAGCCCTATTATAAATAGAAATACTATTCACTCATTCAATAAAAAGAGAAGAATAGAAGAAACATGAGGCAAAGAGCATGTTGATGGTGTTTTCAGGCACTATAACATTTAAGACAGCACGACGAGGACAGAAGGGTAATTCCCTGACTGGTTGAGATCATATAGCCGACCCGACCATAACATGTGAAGACCGACCATTTTGGTTCGGATGACCGAGCACTATAAGGTCGGCAGAAACACTCTCAGCATAAAAATTGTCATGACCGACCTCATGAAGACCGACCAGACGACGAAGTCATGTTCAAGATGACGACACCCTATTCTTGCGGATAAGGTAAAACGGATTATCCTACTCTCACAAGGAAATGAAGTCAGAATCCGAAAAGGAATAAGAGAAGAGAAGGGAGAATCGGACTAGGAATCCTTACAAGGAAAGAAGACTGAGTTCAAACTAGGATTTCTTATGCAAATAGGAGTCTGATTTCTATACTATTATAAATAGGAGGACAGAGTATGTGTAAAAGGCATCAACAAAATTAGTGATCAGAATCATCAAACTCTGATTTGTAAAAACAAAGAAGAGACCCAAGAAGCATATTTGAGTAATAAAGAGTATCATCCTGTTCTTGTCCGTGGACGTAGGTCGGATCAAAAATCCACCGAACCACGTTAAATCTCCTTGTTGATTGGTGTGTTTATCTGTCTTTTGCTAAATTTGCTTTTGGTCCCCCATAAACCAAACAAATTCACTATTGAAGGAGGATTATCTCGGAGGTGATATTCCCATATTACCCTGAGACCAAAATCAGCCGTCAACAGTTGGCGCCGTCTGTGGGGAATTCTAACAAAAAGCAACTCGCGTAGTAAGACAATGGCGGAAGACGGAAACCATCAACCATCAGGGAACTCGGCTGCAGATTGGATGGAAAAAATTGAGGAGAACCTGAGGAAGGAAAGGGAGGAGAACCAAACTTTGCTAAAAACCATAGTAGACCGGTTAGAAAAGGTAGAAGGAGTGCACAACGGAAAATTCGAGACCGGGACTAGCCGAAGAAGGAACGAAATAGCGGAAGGAAAGAGAATTGTCGATATAAGTGAGGACGACAGACCCCGGAGGAGGGATCCTTACAGGGTAAGATCTGTAGTGGTTCAGGAAGATTCCCAGACCGAGGACACATGAGAGGAAGAGGGTGACAAATCGTCACCAGACCCCTCCTATGATAGCCCTCGCAACACCCGGCGAAAGGAGAAAGAATATGACGAAGAAGTACGAGAAGATACCGGCCACAAGAAGCACCATCCCCGGGATAACAGAAAGAAAGGAGACCGCAGGAGGCGGAATGGAACCAAAGACAGCGGCATGAAATCTTGGTTACGAAAGGAGCTGGCCAAATGGGGAGTATGCCCCGATACAGACAGAGGGGATGGCCCGGACGGCAAGGATGAGTCCCTCTTCACAGAAGAAATAAAAACAGAGAAATTCCCGAAAAGATTCAGCATGCCGACCATGACACCATACAAGGGCCATACCGATCCCAAAACCCACATTGAAGGTTTCGTCCTACTAATGGAGGTGCAAGGGGTAATAGGGGACGCCATCTGCAAAGTGTTCCCCCTAACTCTGGCCGGACCGGCCATTCTATGGTATAGAAGCCTAGCCCCAAGGAGCATCAGCAACTTCGCACAACTGAGAAAGTCATTCATACGACACTTCAAGGGGGCTTGTGTCCCCAGAAAGACGATTGGAGAACTAAGGCTTATGAAACAAGGAGACGATGAACCTCTGAAGATATTTATTGAAAGATACCATAATATGGTACTCGAAGTCGGAGGGTATGAATCCCCCGAGGCCCTGGAAAGTTTGAAGGGAGCCTTGAAAATCGGGAGGTTATGGACCCACCTAAGGATCCAAGACACCCCGGACTACGCAACCGCCCTGGAGGTGGCCCGAAAATTCGTTTTGTTAGAGAACGAAGAGAAAGTATCCCGGAAAGGGAACACCATCAGAGAAAGGACCACGAGAGAGGGCGCCCCCCGCCGTGTAGAAAGAGAATCTAGAAGACCACCCCCGAAACACAAGGAGTTCAAGCCACTGCACCGGACAACCAAGAAAGAAAGGTGCCGACCCAAGTAAACCATGTGGTCGGGGAAGATGCATACATTCCATTAAAGAAACCACCGGGACAAATTGTCATGGAGATCCAGGGGAAAGGCCTCTTAGTAGAACCCGACCAAAGGAGATTCCCCCCGGACAAAAGGAACCAAAAGGCTTATTGCGTACACCACAACTCCAAGGGACATGCAACAGACGGATGTAAAGACCTGCGAGAACAAATGGAAGATCTAGCACGAAACGGGTATCTGAACAAATACATTGACCACGAGGTCATGACGGCCAGACAAAGAGCATGTGGCCGCCAAATCAATATCATCGCAGGAGGAAGAACACTGGCCGGAACGCCGAGATGTTGAAAGTGGTGAAGCCCGGAGTGTACATCCTAGAACGGCTTGATGGCACAAGATTAAAAAAGCCATGGAACGCCGAGATGTTGAGAAAATACTTCCAGTAAACTTTCCCTTCCTCCTATCTGCTTACGGCAAACAAATAAGGGACAGGAATTCAAATACAGAGCCTCTCTCAAAATGACCCACAGAGAGTTGTAAGAAGGGCAGTATGTCCCCAAGTATCAATAAAAACTTTTTTTATTTATCCGCTCTTCTAAAAAAATAAAAGTTTGCAAAGAACTCCGAGGACATACTCAATGCAACAATCCAAAACATAAGGAGAAATATGCCCTTAATGTTCCAAACAGCTCAGGGCTAGATCTTATTCCGCCGAGGTCGTCTGGCTCGGGGTCGGGGCATGTCCCACTGAGTCAGCCCTTCGGACTGGGGACGTAACATTCCCCCAGGTCCAAGTGCCTTTCTCAGCTCGGGGTCGGGTACATCCCACCGAGTCAGCCCTTCGGACTGGGGACGTAACATTCCCTCAGGACCAAGTGCCTTTTTCTCAGCTCGGGGTCGGGGCATCCCACCGAGTCAGCCATTCGGACTAGGGACGTAACATTCCCCCAGGTCCAAGTGCCCTTTTTCAGCTCGGGGTCGGGTGCATCCCACCGAGTCAGCCCTTCGGACTAGGGACGTAACATTCCCCCAGGTCCAAGTGCCTTTTCTCAGCTCGGGGTCGGGTGCATCCCACCGAGTCAGCCCTTCGGACTAGGGACGTAACATTCCTCCTCCAGTCCAAGTGCCTTTTTCGGCTCGGGGTCGGGTTACGTCCCACCGAGTCACGCTCATTGGTCTGGGGACGAGACATTCCCCCAGAACCAAGTATCTCTCTTGGCTCGGGGTCCTCAGGGACATACTCGATGCATAGGATCCGTGAGAAGCATAGCACGGGGAGGGATGATACCCCGTGGCGATTGCTTACTCCAGTGTTACCGAACATAAGGAGGAATATGCCCTTAATGTATCGAACACTCTTTGATCCTCACTACCCCCGATGTAATGGATCCGTGGGAAAGCATAGCACGGGGGATAATGATGCCCCCGTGACGATTGCTAGCTCCAGTAATGCCGGACCTAAGGAGGAATGTGCCCTTAGTATCCCGGACACTCTTTGATCCATTCATCATCCGGATCCGTGAGAGACGCAGCACGGGGATGCGTTGTGCCCCTATGGCGTGTGCCTACTCCATCGTGGTAAGGAGGAGCCCCCATACAATACACAGGCTCCCCAGTGAACCGACGTGTAGAGGATGTGCCCTTACCAATCAAACGCTCTTCTGATCGAATCCTGGTTCGCCGGGACACTGAATTGAAAGATTCAGAATTGTGTTTTGGAGACCTCAGACGGGACGCTGTTTTGAGGCATCCATGTTGTTGTTTATGCTTGCAAAAAAACGTTTTTGGGAATGGTGCTAAGTCACCCCCACCTTTTAAATTTTATTTTCCAGAATCTTGTTTTTGGTTTTTTCACCGATCTGGCAAAGGGACGTTATGCCAGATTCGGTAGGGTTCAAAAGGTTGATCCACTTCCCTTCTGAATAAACCCCAGGGATTAGTCGGCTCGGGGCTGGATTTCGTTCCGCCGAGGCCACTTCTTAGTCGGCTCGGGGCTGGATTTCGTTCTGCCGAAGCCGTTTGGTCACTCAGCTCGGGGTCGGGTTACGTCCCACCGATTCAGCCTTCTTTGGACTGGGGAGGTAACATTCCCCCAGAGCCCAAGTATCTCACTCAGCTCGGGGTCAGGTTATGCCCCTCCGGCTCATGATTAAACCTCGAAGGGTCTCAAATTGTTCGGACAACAGGAAAAAATAAAAAAGAAAAAGGAGAAAGAGATAAAAAAGACACACAATATATATATATATATATATATATTAATATATATATATATGTCAAAATACAGCTTAAAGTTTCATTACAAAAAGTAAAAGTGTACACAGGGCCCCGGTCGGGTTACCCTTTCTCATTCAGCCCGCACAGGGGCAGGAATTTCTTCCTCAACCGGCTCCGACGGCGGGAGGATCGGCTCGACCCCGGGAAGAGGAACTACGGCTTCAACCTCGGCAGCATAGGAGACCTCTGCCTCAGGGATGGGAGGAGGAATCTCAAGGTAGTCCTCGCCAAGGGTAGGAACATCAGGCCGTCTTCTTGGGAAGCCCCAGAAGCCGGAACGACCGAAATCGGATCTGATCCATCACCTCCTCGGTAGGGGGAGGGAGCCACTTCCGGAACTCCTCCTCGGAGATATCCCCCTTGCAGAAAACTGATGGCCGCATAAATAGGGTCCATATTCAGACTTGGCAGCACCATCGGTATCAATTCAGCACAGTCACCAACCCCCTCAAGGCGAATGCCTCCTTCTCGGTCTCAAGATCGACCTCTCTCTCCTCAAGCTCGGCCTCTTTCCTCTCAAGATCATCCCGAGCCCGTGCCATTTGCTTATCATTGGCCTTCAATTTGGTTTCAACACTGGCCACCGTCGCCTTCAAAACGCCAATCTCAGATTGGGCAGCCTTCAAATCCTCCCGGGCAGTGTCGGCAAGTTTTCGCTCCAACCGGCAGTAGCCTTAAGAGTTGTTTGTTTTGAAGTTCTCAATAGCAGTCGACTCAAGTTTCTGTATCACCTCCTCCCGATCAGCCAGTTTAGCCTCCACTTCTGTAAGGCGATTCTGAAGTCTCTGGGCCTGGCCACCCTCGGATAATAGACTCAGAAGGAGGTCCTTATTCTTCGTCATGAGGTAAGTAGCCTGCACAAAAACAAAGAAAGTCAAGATATGAGATGAAGAAGACCGGGAACCGAAATCAGAAAAGAGAGAGGAATAAAACTACCTTTGCCATTTGAGAGCTCATCTCGGTCACCACAGCTTCGGGCGAGATGTCCTCATATCTCGAAACCTCCCCCGGGGGAATCACCTCGGCCAATTCATTGAAAGCCGGCACTAAATGGGAAGTAGCCTCTCGGATGCCTTCTCCCAAATCATCCACCCAGGATTACAGAACCCTTTTACTTCTTGGAGGAGCCCACAGATGATTTTTTTCCCCCGGCGAATGTCTTTCTTCTTGCCCGGGACAGGATCCTCCTCCTCCCCTTGAACCAGCTCGGTCTCTTCTGACCTGAACTGACGCCTCCTCTTCCTAAGAGGCTTCGGCGGACTAACAAGACGAGCAGATCCTAACGATTGCGCACCAGGAGAAGATAGACCCCGAGCATCCGGCTGAACTCTCCCTTGAGACACCCTCTCAGCCCTAGCAGGATCAGGTTGTGCCCGGGAAGTTCCAGTTTCCGCATGACCGGCCTTCTTCATAGTACCGGCCAACTTCTCAAGAAACTTTGGCCTCTTCGACATACCTACAAAAAAGGAAGAAAAGGAAATCAGGACCCAAGCATATAACAAAGACATCAAACACATGATAAACAAACGGGGAAAGTCATCAAAGCAGCCAGCAACCTATCCGACCCGAGACCTCCGGAGGGACGGTCCGAGTAAGGCCCGAATCAACAAAGGCCGCATCATTAACCAATTCCCTCCAGTGAGCGGCATACCGACGAGCCCAATGTACCCGCCTCCGAACCTGACGAGAAACCTTGGAGCATTTCGCCAACAAGCTGGGAGGAACCAGAGAAGTTAGAGACCTAAGAAACTAAGAACGGGAATAAAAAAAAAGGGGTATTAAACTCCTAACCTCCCGCCCTGAAGATATCCGGAACCGAGACATCCTCCTCAAATGATCTCAGGACCCGACCCCAATCCCCAGTAGCCCAGAACCAAAGATCCTTGAAATTCTTGTTAGAGTCGGGAAGTTTCTGGACAAGGTTGGACGAACTATCATAAGCTGAGAGGTAATACCAACCGTAGTGAGTCTTTGGGTTAGACTTCAAACGATATAACCTCTTCACCTCTTCCAAACAAGGTACACATAAACCTGCCCTGTGCCAAACCACATATATGCCGGCCAGAATCCTCCAACTATTTAAGCTCAATTGACAAGGGGCAATCTCCATTTCGGCCAGCATCCAAGCAAAATAACGTTACATCGGCAGCCGTAGCCCACACTCAAAAAAAGCAGGAAGAAGTGCCACCGAGCCCTTATCAGGTTGACTAGCACGATCCAACGGGCCGGGAACTTCAAGGGCAATATCTGTTGGGATGTCATATCGTTGCCGCAACAGCGCCAGATCATCCTCAGTTATTTTGGAGGGACGGTTCATATCCAGAGCCGATGATCCAAGTTAACCGGGCTCTGGGTCCTTCCGAGGAACCCTCTGATGGTAGGAGTCTTGTTCGATCTCAGAGGGAGTAGGGGTAGTGTCAAGGTCTTCTACACTAGGTGCCCCCGAGCCGAGGAGGAGAGCTCCTCAGCAGGGGGAGTTGAGATTTTAGCAGGATTTTCAGAGGGAGGAACTGTTGTCAGACATCCCTGACACCCAGAGAAACAAAGAAAGAAGGGGAAGTCAGTCTATAGCTAAAAGAAACTACTCACGGTTTCCATGTTAGCTAAAAAGGTGGTCTCTAAAAGTGCCCTAAAGCAGAACCCAGCAAACCATAAATCTTTCCCTAGCAAAACACAGATTCATAAAACACAAAAAATGAAGAGGTCGTTCAGAGGACTTACTTGTTCTTCTCGGAAAAAACAGGAGGTTGTGCAGTACGGTTGTGCCCGTCCTTATGTTCGCAGCAAAGAAAAAAAAAAGACCACGTTGAGCTTCGAGAGCACAGAGTTGGGCGAATCACGGAGAGGTTTTCAGAAAAGAAGGAGAAATTGCCGAAAAAGATGGAACAGTGTAAAGCCTCGCCTTCTTATAGTCATGGCAAAAACGCTCGTGACCGTTGGATCTAAGGGAAGAGCCCGGATGAACGCAAAGTGTCGACTACAAAAGAGGTCTCCCAAGTTTAAACAGACGGCTGAGATCAGCCCACTGTGAAGACGCCTCCATACGGTCGATTCGTTCCCTTTTTGGCGGGAACCCGGCGGATGCTTGACAGGTGTCGAACTTAGAAGAAACCCTAAAGATGATTTGATGGGCATTTAAGCGGACGTGACTGTTGCGTGTCTCAAGACAAAGCGCTTGAAAAGAGGCAACAAAGCATTTCTCGACCGGACCGACCTCCAACGGAGCAAAACAGAAACATCCTCTTTATGTAGTTCCCGGCACCAACTTGCACACTTGTTGGAACCGAGAACTAGGGACAGATGTTGATGGTGTTTTCAGGCACTATAACATTTAAGACAGCACGACGAGGACAGAAGGGTAATTCCCTGACTGTTTGAGATCATATAGCCGACCCGACCATAACATGTGAAGACCGACCACTTTGGTTCGGATGACCGAGAGCACTATAAGGTCGGCAGAAACACTCTCAGCATAAAAGATTGTCATGACCGACCTCATGAAGACCGACCAGACGGCGAGTCATGTTCAAGATGACGACACCCTATTCTTGCGGATAAGGTAAAACGGATTATCCTACTCTCACAAGGAAATGAAGTCAGAATCCGAAAAGGAATAAGAGAAGAGAAGGGAGAATCGGACTAGGAATCCTTACAAGGAAAGAAGACTGAGTTCAAACTAGGATTTCTTATGCAAATAGGAGTCTGATTTCTATACTATTATTAAATAGGAGGACAGAGTATGTGTAAAAGGCATCAACAAAATTAGTGATTAGAATCATCAAACTCTGATTTGTAAAAACAAAGAAGAGACCCAAGAAGCATATTTGAGAGTAATAGAGTACCATCATGTTCTTGTCCGTGGACGTAGGTCGGATCAAAAATCCACCGAACCACGTTAAATCTCCTTGTTGATTGGTGTGTTTATCTGTCTTTTGCTAAATTTGCTTTTGGTCCCCTATAAACCAAACAAATTCACTATTGAAGGAGGATTATCTCGGAGGTGATATTCCCATATTACCCTGAGACCAAAATCAGCCGTCAACAAAGCATAAGAGAATAAAAAGAAGAGAATAAAAAGAAAAGGAAGAAGAAGAGGAAAAGAAGAAATAGAGAAAAGGCTTAGCAATCTTGGGAGACTTTGAGGATGAAGGAAACAACAAGAAAGAACGTAAGATTCACTTGACCCAAAACTTGATATGTTGGATTTTGAAAGTTTGATGATAGAATTGAGATGTTAGCATGATAAGGGTTGCATATTGGTGATTAATAAGTAAATGAAGTGATTGTTGAGTTAAATACCCAAATTATAGAAGTTTTAAAAGTTAGTTAGAACATGGATAATGAGATTAAATAGTTATTTGAGGATTATAATTTGATATAGAATATGTGAATTTGAAGTTCAATAAGTTGGTTTGTGTAATAATTTTATTATGGAAGTGTTTGTGGTACTTTTGGTGTAAAGATGGACTTTGAGAAAAAAGCACAGAATTCTGGAAAATGGACAAGCGTCGTGACGCCCAAAGTGTTCGAGTTGAAGATTTTTTACTATGTTTCTGGAATTGGGCGCGTCGCGACGCGTAAGGGGTTGTCGCAACATGAAGACCAGAACTTTCCCAAATCAGTTTTAAACCAGTCCGATTTCACCCTTGCATGTAAGAGACCACCCTAAGGGTCTCGTATCAGCTCGTATACATATATTACATCTTGATATATGTATGATGCCTATCAGAGTGATAGCAACCACTTAAATAAGTAAATTTAGCATGATTATGTAGTACGTTTCTTAGTCCATTTCTAAACTAGTTTATCAAATATAGATCCTCGCAGGAATCATAACTTTCATCGGCAGAGTAATCAGAGCCAGCCAGATTCTAAACTTATGAGTGGACATTTCTTTTAAAGTCTATTTTATTTATATGTTTGATGTCAGACTTACTTTTTAAGTATTTAGGGTGTTAGCCAATTTCACTATCAGTCATATTTTGTTTAGCATGTTTTGAGAAATGATTTAAAAAATAAATGTTTTCAAAATATGAGTTTTATGTTTTTGAGTCATTGGGGAAAACCTAACTCAGTATGTAACTTGGTACAGATATGGAATTGACGGATGACATGTGCGCATGTAGAGGATTGGGGGGATGGTGATACGTAACGCCCCTAGATCCTAGTTCAGGACTATGGATGACAGATGCCCCTATTGTTGGGTTTCTAGGTTAGTCCCAAGATCAATTTGAAGCAAGAAACATGTGTGAATACAACAAAGAAGCATGGCGGAATCATACTTACATTGATCGGTTATGCGATGCGAGGAACAACAAAACTTCTTGGCTCGTTGAGCTCTCAACAATGGCCCAAAATTGTGCTCCTCCATTTTCGGTCATCACTTCCATGAATGCTCCAAGCTCCAAGCTTTGCAAATGGTGATTCCATGCTCACAAGTTGGTTTTCCTATCACCTTAGGATGACCCTTCATGTGCTAGCATTGGAAAAATTGCCACAATCTTTCCTTGTTCTTCTTCTATGTCTCGGCAAGCAAGAGAAATGAAAAGAAAAATGGCTCAAAAGCCGAATAGGAGAGAGAGGGAAATTTTGGCTCCAAAACCGGTGAGTGATCAAGAGAGAGAGAGAAATTGTGTTGTGTATATGGTTTTAATTTCCAAAAATCAAATACCAAAAAACCATTACCAATTCTCCAAAAAAGGTACAAGACTTAAAGTCTTCAACCACCTCCATCAATCAATGAATAGTGACTGGTTGTCAATCACTCAAAGTGACAAGACATCCATCACTTGAATGACGAGTGATATGACGCGTGATGTGATTTGTGGGCGCACTTGAATTCGAAATGCGAGTGGGCCCGCAAACACTCTCGGGCTCGGGTTCGCTAATTCCGAATTAACGAACTTTCCGTTGCGACGTAATTAAATAAATTAATTAAATAATTATGCCTAGCAAAATTACTATTCACGTCGCTAGCGAATTAATTCTAAATTAACTCGTTTGCCCGAATTAAAATCTAATTTTAATTACGCGTCGAAATCCAATTTCGTGTATAATATATCGAATATATTATTTTATCGATTAATTCCAAATTAATCGTTCTCTCTCTTTAAATAATATTTTATCCCAGATAAAATATCTCCGTAATTAATCCATATTAATTTTCTCTCTCTTATAATTAATCCCAGATTAATAAAGTGCGAGTCATACGTCATCGGTGAATCTTTGGGAAGCGACCCATGAGATCCCCGGATATGTTGGCAGTAAATCCGGTTTTCGGACTATCCGAACACGTACGTACCTAGTACTACGCTTTTTCCGATTTACAAGACATGGTTGGCTTCTAGCAAAGCACTGTGCCTACCCAATTCTCCAGAAATATTCTTAAAGGAAAATGTGATCTATATCAGGCGTAGTATACGTAGTATTGCGTATTACGATCCAGCATCGGATGTCACGTGCAAGGCTTGGGGCTGGGAATTGTGTCTGCCCCGTACGAAGCACATATCGGATCTCTGGTAACTAGTCTCTATAATCGGATAATCATGACCTAGTCATATTATCCTGATAGCTGCAGTATATAAGAGCACCAGTTCCGTATCATACGTGATCATCATCTCCACTATGACTGGAGTGATACTTCCATCTCGACATCACACCCAATACACTACGATTCTCAATATACCTAGAAGAGGCGTACACAGAACCTGTTAAAGCCATCGACGACCAAAACTAAAGTATATTGATTGTCGCAAGTATTAGCGGTGCAAGTCTCATGTTAAGACCAAATACACCTACCCTGATTCGGACTTCGATAGACACATAGTCATACTACCAATGGAATTCCGAGGGGTCTATCCAGAGCGAAGCTGTTTCCGTACCATCGGTAAACACAACCTCCTATTACACTTGCATGAGTATCTTATACCCAAATATATGAGAACTATGATGTTATGCTCCCATAACGCGCACAAGTGTAATATTAGTCTTTTACGCATTATCGATGTCCAATCTCGATAATACTCTGACTAGGGATATTTAATGATTAAACCTTCATGAATTGATACTGTCTCATATCATCTCAATCCGGAACTAATCATAAAGACCTTTCATCATTTATAAATCTAGGTAATCCAATTACAAATGATAAAATGGAAATTTCCTTTGTCACATAGTTAATTTGTACAACAACACCATGATATGTACAAATAGTGATGCTATGGGTCATAATTGTCCAACAATCTCCCACTTGGCCTATACCCAATCACTCAAGTGTCTTACACCCGAACTCTGTACGGTTCGCTCAAACTTCTGCTGAGAAAATGCTTTCGTCAGCGGATTTGCAAGGTTATCATCTGATGCGATTTATTCGATCATCACATTGCCACGATGTATGATCCGAACGAATCAGATGAATAACTGAAGTATATATTTAGATCGTTGATGAGACCATTAATTCTTTAGCCTGTGTTGTAGCCTAGCTCAGCTGCTAACAGAACTACATCTAATCTAATTAGATTTATTATAGATCCAAATGGCTTCTATTGCTGCCTCAGCTGCAGCAATATTTCGCTTTTGTTGTTTATTCGGCAACAGTATCTTGCTTGGAAGATTTCTAGCTCACTGTTCCGTTATTAAAACTGTATAGTACCTTTATTACGAATTATAGTCGTTTTATCGGTTTGGTAACTTGCAGCAGTGATCCCAATCACTTCAAGTTCTCCTTCTCCATAGTATAAGAAAGCATCCTTAGTTTATCTAAGATACTAAAGGATATTCTTAACACATCATCCAGTGACTATCACTTGGATTGGCCCGATTGTGACTCCATATACTCAAAGCTTATGAGACACCAGGCCGCGTAATTTATTTCAATGTACGAGTTCTCAGAGAGTACCAACAATCTTTAGATCTATCCCAGTAGATCTTTATTCATAGAATAAAGGTTGTCTCTCCCAAGAATTCTACGGAGAATTTTCATGAAAGCCAAGCTTTCACCGATTGTATTATGGGAATATCATTCCAAGAAATGATATATCATCATTATTTGGGACATCACTGTCAGTGCGCTCCTACTAACCTCCTTATATACACAAGAATCATTTTCGTATTGAATTAAATCATATACCATTATGATTATATCAAAACGATAATTCTAAGAACGCAATGTTTGCTTCAACCCATAAATGGATCGAATAACCTGCAAACCTTGTTTGCTCGTTTTGGTACGATAAAACCGTCAGGATGTTATAAACATCCTCCAAAAGGTTTCCATTAAGGAAAGCGGTTTGACGTTCAGCTGACATATTTCATAAATGAAACATGTAGCATCAGCAAGCATTATCCAAATGGATTTAATCATGGCAACAAGTAAAAGGTTTCGTCGTAATCGACACAATGTTGATAACGATAACCTTTTCGCTACAAGCCTACCTACCGTTAGTATGTTGTATGTTGCTTCCATGTATGTCTTCCTTGAAAACATATATAGTACCTATTGGCACAATGCCTTCTGGTACAACAACCAGTGTCCAAACTTGGTTGGTATACATGAAATCCATTTCGGACTTCATGGCACTTTGCCATAATAGGGAGTCGATACCTTGTATCACTTCCTCATAAGTAGTCAGTTCGTATTCCTCAATAAGATTGACATCTTAACGAGGTGAGATCAGAAACCCATACCTCCCAGGTTGTTTTCTGACTCTCTCCGACTATCGCGGTTCTTGTGTATTCGAAGATTATTGGTATAGTTTCATCCTTGATGAACTATTTGTGTTCCATTAAGGAATCGGTGCCTGGAATAGTATTACCTGATTTTCATCGAGTTTTACTTTCCTCCCACTTACCACTGCATATCGGTATTCCTCTTAGGAAAACCGCATGGCGAGCAACAATTACATGTTCTCTTGTGAGTTGTAAAAGTACTATAATTGGTTTCCCTAGGATAACCCACAATTAGGCACTTATCCGATTTGGGTTCTAGTTTGGTATCATCCAAACATATGCCTAGCATTCCCAAATCCTCAGGAATGAGAAAACTCGGTTTCTTTCCTGTTCATATCTAATATGAAGTCTGTCAAACAGATTTTCATGGAACCTTATTCAAAATAAGTTTTGCACTGTTAAATGTGTATCCGTTGAAGGAAATGGTAGCTCAGAGCGACTTATGATTAACCTTATCATGTCCAAAAAAATTTGGTTTCTCTGTTCGGACACACCGTCAAACTGATGTGTTCCGGGAGGAGTCCTCATTGAAAGAATACTATACTCTTTCAAGTATATGAGAAACTTATTGCTTAAGTATTTTCATCATAGTCTAACCGTGATGGTTTAATACATTAGCCGATCTGTTTGTCTACTTCGTGTCGAAACTCTTTGAATTAATCAAAAGTTTCTGATTCGTGTTTCTAAAGAAACACATAACCATAACGCGATGCCACATCCGTAAAGGTCACGAAATATTCATATCCACCTCTAGCCTAGCTAGAGATGGGCCTACTTACGTCACTATGAACGAGGGCTAACAGATCGGTGGCACTTTTACCAAGTAAAGGTGTTTAGGCATTTTGCCTAATAATATAGATTCGTAGAGATTATTTGAATAGAATCAAATTTGTCCTAGTACACACTCTTCGAAAGTGTGGATATAAGAGTCTTGTTAATTGTGTCCCAGACAACAATGCCACATTTATAAGTCTCAACTGATTTATTCAGTTTGAGCTATTGTTTGTCCTGTTATACGTTTGAGATTTATTTATATTCAAAATATAAATATTGTTATTCACATCTAATGTGTTTATCTGAATATCATCTTTATAAAATAAAGCACTTTAGTGTTCTAGAATATAAAGGTATACCCGCAACGGGTTAAACCCTGATATAGAGATAATGTCTCTAGTCAAACTAGTTACATTTTAACAGTTTGCTAAAGTACACACTCGAAGGGTTGTTCCTAAACTTAGGTATCTACGGTTAAAACAGTGACTTTCGTCCTGTTTCCGATTCGTAGATAAATCTCAACTAAAGTCAGTATCCTGCTAACCAGCAGATTCTGCACATCAATGCATATTTATGTACCACTTTTAGTATCTAAAATCCAATTTTAATACTAGTAGTGAACATATTTATGACAAACATATTTGAAGTCGGAGCCTTGCACCGTCTTCGATTCCTTCATGTCTGCCTTGTCCATACGGCAGTCACGCTTTCAGTGACCCCGTTTGCCACAGTTTAGGTAGACATTTTGGGATATGTCCTTTGTCTTCCTAGAAGACTGTGATGATTTTGCCTTTGCCCCTTTTCCACACCCCAGAAGCCTTTGGCCAAGCCTTGGCCTTCTAGAATGTCGAAGTAAGATGCGTCTTGCGCTTCTTGCCTTATTGCAAACTCTGGCTTTGTCTCCTTGAGTATAGCCATTAACTCTCCAAGAGTTTACTATTGCAATTTAGTACTTCTAAGATCTAAGAATAGATCTATGAAGATCCTTCAATTTCATTATCATACTATAAGGATCTAATCCTTAATTCTGATTAAGAAATTAAGGAGTCTATTTGGCAAGCATAATGGATTAAGCACTAAAGTTATCATCACATGAATATTCCAAATACCATGTTCTATTATTTGCTCAACTCCGGGCTTAGGCTCGAGACGTCACTATATCAAATAAAGTAACTTCTCGGCTCCAGGACTATCCTGAGATTTTATTCCCAATTTGAAAATTAAAGTCGTTTAAAAACATTTTTCACCCAGGATTATGTTTTAACATTAATCTTTCAATTATCTTGATTCTAATAGACCAACTATTTAATCAACGAATTTAGGTACAATTGATTATAATGATTACTATAGTCTAACTATATAATCAAATATAATTTAATTGGTTAAATTCAATTATATTGATTACTATAATCCAATTATAAAATCAACTATTAATTGAAATAGTTTGAATACAGTCCAACTGTTCAATTTAAAACAATATTAAATATTAGTCCAACTAATATATTAATTATATGACGAAAATTTTGAAATGAGCGCGTATGGCAAGTAACTAAACGAATATTGCAAATTTAATACTTGCCTCCCACTATTTTTCGGCGAGCCTCTAACCTCTGTTGAGTACTCGGGAAACCTTGTTTCCTAGTGGGCTAGAATCCCGTTAAATAACACACAATCTTGACTTTGGCCAACAAATTTATGATAATTAACTAGGTAGATCTCTAAGATCAATTGGATCTCATCCAATTCCTAGATCCAGTAGGTGGACATCCAAGTTCGAAACATATATCTTATATATGCCAATATATCCAATATATTCCCTAACCTTTTTTCCTCTGAATCAATTAAGCTTGGCTTTGGCACAACAAACTTAATGATCCCAGTTAAGCAGAACCCATTGACTATGGAAAGCTTCGTAATCGATGTCGATGGACAAGAAGTGATCTTGACTTTGGCCAACAAATCACAACTTGGACAAGACATTGATATGGAACAAAGCCTTCATGATTCAAACACATCCGCGACGGACAAAGGTCTTGACTTTGGCCAATAAACCAGTGCCAGTCTTGGATCTTGAGTAAGAAATACTCAATGAAGGAAAAACGCTTAATATGTGTTGAGGATTTTTCGCGTAAATTGGCAACCAATTTATTATCTTTGTTAAGGTTTCATCATCATACACCCTTAAACATGAATTCTAAAAACATAATAAGGCGCGTATAAATAAATTTAATAATGATATGCGGATGGATACTTAAACACATTGTTCCTCGAACAAATCTCTCTATTTCCTCTCTCCCGCTAGCACAAATATTACTTCTACCCGATTACATAACACTTCTAAAGAAACCTCATTTACATTGAGGGGAATAGGTGAGAAGAGAAATACAAAGAGTCAAGAGGTAATAGGCTGGACACGCAGGTCCAATTTAATAAATTCTAAATTTATTACAACAATTTCAAAATTGCCCTCACCCATCTAAATCCATCTGATATACATTATTCATGCATCGCATTTATGTATTCACACAAAGCATTTTATCAATCAATCTAATCCAATTAATTAATATGAAATTTAATGACCATCCAATATTCAAACAACGATTTGATTTTGCGCGAGTCCGACTCGTTTTGCGAATAAGTACTCAAAGTACGAATTCTTGAATTATATTAAACTACAACATTAAATCCAATTCAATTTGTATTCAATACTAATTCATATATTTAATTTCAAATTAAATAATTACACTTTTTAAGGTGCCTTTACGAATTAGATTCTAATCTAATCGTTACGGGTCTCAAAGCCCAATTAACATCCAATGTCAATTTAATTAAAGTCCAATGGGCTTTTAATTAATTTCTTAAGGCATGGACTTTTGGTCAATATGGGTCAAACCCAAATACCAAAGCCCATTTAAGGAATCACCCTTATTTGCCAAGAAACCAATTTAGGCCCATTAGGCCCAATTAATATTAAAGGTCCATTTAGTTATATTTGGACTTTATAGATATGGTTTTGGGCCCAATTGGATCCAACCAATTAGCCTAAACCAAACTTGGCCCAACCAAGCCCATTAAGCCCAATTACAACTTTACAAGCCCAATTCCAAATTTGGCCCAATTAATTAATTACCAAAATTCCAAATTTCATAATTTAATTAACCTAAGTGTATAGCCATAATTAATTAACCAATTGATATTTCCAAAATAATAATTTACTCAATTAATTATGCTTATCATCATCAAAACATATCCAACACATTTGAATCAAAAATCAATCATTTTCCATGCTACAACATTCACGGACATTTTAGGGTTTTATGTCCAATTCCAAATTTAATCCAATTAAATCTCAAATTAACATTTCCCAAATGATTTCAACTCATCCAATGATCAAAATCAAAAAATATCATGACATTAGGGCACACACCATATTCAGCCAAGCCAAGTGATTAGGGAAAATTTGATCCAATCCAATTTTCATCAAATTGATCATGCATAACACCATGTTATCATCATTCAAGCATATTAAACAATCAATTTCACTAAAACATGCTCAAATCAATTTTACCCAATTTTACCCTAATTTCAATTTCATGCTCAAAATGGCTCAAGATACCATTGTTGGGTTTCTAGGTTAGTCCCAATATCAATTTCAAGCAAGAAACATGTGTGAATACAACAAAGAAGCATGGCGGAATCATACTACATTAATCGGTTATGCGATGCGAGGAACAACAAAACTTCTTGGCTCCTTGAGCTCTCGACAATGGCCTAAAATTGTGCTCATCAATTTTCGGTCATCAGTTCCATGAATGCTCCAAGCTCCAAGCTTTGCAAATTGTGATTCCATGCTCACAAGTTGGTTTCCCTATCACCTTAGGATGACCCTTCATGTGCTAGCATTGGAAAAATTGCCACAATCTTTCCTTGTACTTCTTCTATGTCTCGGCCAAGCAAAAAATGAGAAGAAAAATGGCTTCAAAAGCCGAATGGGAGAGAAGGGAAATTTTGGCTCCAAAACCGTGTGAGTGATCAAGAGAGAGAGAGAAATTGTGTTGTGTATATGTTTTAATTTTCCAAAAATCAATACCAAAAAACAATTACCAATTATCCAAAAAAGGTACAAGACTTAAAGTCTTCAACCACCTCCATCAATCAATGAATAGTGACTGGTTGTCAATCACTCAAAGTGACAAGACATCCATCACTTGAATGACGAGTGATATGACGCGTGATGTGATTTGTGGGCCGCACTTGAATTCGAAATGCGAGTGGGTCCGCAAACACTCCCGGGCTCGGGTTCGCTAATTCCGAATTAACGAACTTTCTGTTGCGAAGTAATTAAATAAAATTTAATTAAATAATTATGTCTAGCAAAATTACTATTCACGTCGCTAGCGAATTAATTCTAAATTAACTCGTTTGCCCAAATTAAAATCTAATTTTAATTCCGCGTCGAAATCCAATTTCGTATAATATATCGAATATATTATTTTATCGATTAATTCCAAATTAATCGTTCTCTCTCTTTAAATAATATTTTATCCCAGATAAAATATCTCCGTAATTAATCCCAGATTTAATTTTCTCTCTCTTATAATTAATCCCAGATTAATAAAGTGCGAGTCATACGTCATCGGTGAATCTTCGGGAAGCGACCCATGAGATCCCCGGATATGTTGGCAGAAATCCGTTTTTCAGACTATCCGAACACGTACGTACCTAGTACTCGGCTTTTACCGATTTACAAGACATGGTTGGCTTCTAGCAAAGCACCGTGCCTACCCAATTCTCCAGAAATATTCTTAAAGGAATATGTGATCTATATCAGGCGTAGTATACGTAGTATTGCGTATTACGATCCAGCATCGGATGTCACGTGCAAGGCCTGGGGCTGGAATTGTGTCTGCCCCGTACGAAGCACATATCGGATCTCTGGTAACTAGTCTCTATAATCGGATAATCATGACCTAGTCGTATTATCCCGATAGATGCAGCATATAAGAGCACCAGTTCCATATCCTACGTGATCATCATCTCCACTATGACTGGAGTGATACTTCCATCTCGACATCACACCCAATACACTACGATTCTCAATATACCTAAAAGAGGCGTACACAGAACCTGTTAAAACCCTGGACGACCAAAACCAAAGTATATTGATTGTCGCAAGTATTAGCGGTGCAAGTCTCATGTTAAGACCAAATACACCTACCCTGATTCGGACTTCGATAGACACATAGTCATACTACCAATGGAATTCTGAGGGGTCTATCCAGAGCGAAATTGTTTCCGTACCATCGGTAAACACAACCTCTTATTACACTTGCATGAGTATCTTATACCCAAATATATGAGAATTATGATGTTATGCTCCCATAACGCGCACAAGTGTAATATTAGTCTTTTACGCATTATCGATGTCCAATCTCGATAATACTCTGACTAGGGATATTAATGATTAAACCTTCGTGGATTGATACTGTCTCATATCATCTCAATCCGGAACTAATCATAAGGACCTTTCATCATTTATAAATCTAGGTAATCCAATTACAATGATGATAAAATGGCAATTTCCTTTGTCACATAGTAATTTGTACAACAACACCATGATCTGTACAATAGTGATGTTATGGGTCATAATTGTCCAACACATATATCCTAGTTTCAGTGCTTGGAGGGTAGCATAGATCCGCACCCCCAGTTATACTAGGTGGCGACTCCTTAATTATCCAATTAGTCCCCGGTGGGTTAATTGTACTCTCTACGAGTTGCGAGCTCAACAGTATCATAGTCGTCGATGTCATAGACATAACTGAAAATCCTAATTCGCTACTACAGATGGAGACTCCACTGAGGATAGAGAATCAGCCTCGAATAAATGTCTTATATTATCTATGTTGAGATTGAGGTTAACCATGTCTTCATTATTTTGCATACCCTCTAAGCCGCGATGGCGTCACGCATTGAGAAATCGCTTTTACTCAAGGCGGTGGATAGCTGCGTGATGATACCCATCACTCGTTGGCACGTATCCTTAAGGAATAAAAAATGTGTGTTCATTTATCGTTCGAATCCTTGAGTGGGGAGATCTAGTTGTGGACAACCCCTCACTAATGAGAGCCTAAGTCTTACCTTATTAAGCCCACATGGAAGCCCATAGTTTTTTTACCCTAGGAATAAGCCTACCTAATGTTTGTGCTTGCTCCTTAA
>SKCR01009757.1:0-23199 GCA_019454045.1 Zanthoxylum bungeanum
TTGAAAAGAATGAGTTCAAGTTTTCTCGAGGACCCATAACTTATTTATTTGTAAGTGTGACGTAAAATTTTCCTTATTGAGTACAAAATTTTGAGCTATCAATTCCAGTATACTCATGATTGTTTTAGTAGTAGGGTTGATAATGATATATGATAGGATGAGATTTGTCAATTCTTATTGTGATCCGTCCCATTATATTTTTTGCAATAAAAAATCGTCCATTAATTCCTTAAATTTTATCTCATCCCGCTATATCACGTCTCATTCCATTGTCCCGTCCTCTTTTTGGAATATTTTTTTTTTCCTCTCCCGTTTTTAAAATATGACATAAAATATATCACAAATCTTGTCTCAAATAAGAGAAGATCTCGTTAAGATGGAATGAGAAAAATTGTCATAACTAATTAGTAGATTGTGATATAAATTCTTTGAAAAAAAAAGGGAAAAAAAGAAAAGAAAGGAAAGGAAAGAGAGGGAATCAGATAAGGAACTCATTCAGTGCAACTTAAAACTGCATCCCATTATGTAATAATGTATGAACTTTTGTGGACTTTAATTCGAAGGTGAAAAGAATGGAATGGTCATGTAAGCAAGCCATGCAGTACATTGCTTTCCCAGAAACTTTGTGTTGGTAACATTTTCGGGCATGTCCGTACAACTGGATGATTCTGTCTTGTTGTGCACGTGGCAGTTTTTGGTCCGTTTGTCTTCTGATGTGCTCGTGTGGTTCTGAAATTTCCCACGTGTGTTACCTAGGTTAATCCCGCCAAACTGAACACATACACCCCCCGTGTAGAAGAAATCCATAATCAACATGTCACGTAATTTATTATTGGAAAAATGACATTGGGTGGGGTTTTTTTTGGAAATATTAGAAATCATACTACCAAATCATCTTACCTGAACTTAAGCAGAGCAAGTAAAATCTCCGATTGTCCCAAATCTTTACAAGAAATACACCACTTAAATTCTAACCCCGGATCTGACAACTAAATTTTAAGCCGTTTGCCATTAAATCGGGGCTAATGACAGATACATGCTAATTGATCAAGCTTAGGTTAATTAAAAGTTTGTTATAATTAAGGTGGTGTGAATAATTTTGTTGTACAAGAATTTTCCCCAAAGATTTAATATAAAGCAAACATTGGTAAATAAATTAGAGAGTGATTACAAAGCCAGCAATGTTTGATGAGAATCAATGTATGATTATGCATTTGGAGTTTTTGTTCATTGCCATTTTGCATTCATACAAAGAAAGTGTAAATTGGCACAATAAGCTAAAAGAAAAATCCAAATTTATGAGTTGGGGACAATGAAATAGGGAATTGAGAATCTAGGTAATTGCCCAAAACCTCAGATTGAGAGCACAAGCACTTAAATTTTTTAAAACATTATATATGGTTATAATTAATTAAACTAAATTGATAAAATAATTTTGTCGAGGCTTGTGGGAAAATGGAATTAATTAACATCACAGTCTCCTAAGATGTATTTGGTCAAAATAATGTTGTGGGAAAATCTCACTTTCTCCAATTTCTTGGCCTGCGTTTTGCTTGTAATATTTTACTATATGATTATGATTTATTTTTAATATCACATGCTTTGACTATTCTAGAGCCAGCAAAGATTCATGTCCCACATAGAGTTTGCAAGTTACAAACAAATTAAGGGTTTAAGCAAATTTTAATAAAAAGTATATTTATCACGATTAAAAATATGATATTCATTATATAATTAAAAATTATAATATTTTTTTAAAAAAATTAAAACTCTAATTTTGGAGCCCAAGTCAATTGCTTCCCAAGGCCACCTCTTCCCCTAACTTTTTGTGTAATATAATATAATATATACTACAAGAGAATGTTGGATTACCAACCGAAAATATTTTATAGGTAAAAACTATTAAATATCGACTTTTTAAAGTTTAAAAAATTTTCTGACCCAATACAGACAGACTAATCTGTCAGTATTTCATCGAAAAAAGACGTGCACACAAACTTAACACCAAGAAATGAGGCCAAACTTTTACTGACGTCTTACCGATTATATTTTCAGTCGTTAAACAAAGTCATTTTACCGACCGAATAGATAGGTTGATATTATTTCAAATTTACTGACCGATTACATATCAATCGATAAGTGTAAAATAATTTTAATAAAAATTATTAAAAAAATAGATATATACCGACTAAATATATATCGACCGAAATGTAGGTCGATAGTTACCAATCGATGACAAGTCGATCGATAATATTAGGCTCCTAACAATAATTGAGTGCCAAGATATGGCACTAAAACTAAAGTTTTACTGATAAAAAAATTTGGTCAGTAAATTACCAATGTAAAAACAAACTTTCAAGGTAATATGAAAGATCTGTATAACTCATCATGGAACGTACCATATCCAAAAAAGTACGATTTTTTCGTTTAGACACACCATTGTTGTGTTGAGGTGTTCCTGATGGACTATATTGGACGAGAATCTCATTCTCCCTTAAATAACTTCTGAATTCATCACTCATGTATTCACCACCTTGATCTGATCGAAGGCACTTGATGAATTTACCGGTTTATTTTTCTACTTCGTTTCAGAATATTTTGAACTTGTCAAATGTTTCTGAATTATGTCTCATCAAATAGACATATCCATATCTTGACTTATCATCCGTGAAATTCACGAAGTATGTTGAACCATCATGAGCGGCGTGATTTAATGGAACACACACATCGCTGTTTATTAGCTCCAATAAATCTTCAGCACGGTGTCCAACACCAAGAAATGAGGCCTTTGTTATCTTCCATTAGATACATGACTCGCAAATCGGATAAGGATGTAAGCTAATATTTTCAATCAAACCATCATTAACTAAATTTGATAGACGTCTAACACCTATGTGGCCCAATCTCATAAGCCATAATTCAGTATTATTTAATTCAGATCTTCTACTTGTATTTTCCTCTACATTAAAGACATCTTTATATGTTTCCAAAATATAGTGACCGTTAGATAAAGAATATTCACATATCAAATAGTTGTCTTTATAATATAAACATAAAACACCATCTTTATTGTTTATTTTATATCTCTTTTTATCCAATATCGGTAGTGATATTATTTGTCTGATAAGGGATGGTATATAATAAAAGTCATATAAATCTAATTTACATCCATTAGAGAGATTTTAAACAATCGTTCTGATAGCCTTGACATCCAATATCTCCCAATTGCCAACTCTAAGTTGAATCTCCCATTTGTTCAGCCTTCTTTTAACTCTCATGGCTTGCATAGAGTTATAAATATGAGTAGGACTACCGGTGTCTAACACCCAACCAATATTTGCATCTAAGGCTAATGAGATGTCAATAATAGGAAAATACAAAGCGTACATGGGATTCATGCTTTTCCTTTCAGCTCTGGACAATCTTTCTTCCAGTGTCCAGACTTCTTATAGTGTAGACATGCCTTATAAGTTATATGCGGTCTTGCAGTTTATTTCTTGGAATCTTTCTTCTTATTTCTCATTTTAATCTTCTTAGACTTCCTAGAAGTCTTTGAATAGCTTGCTCCACCATGGAGGTATAGCATGAGATTCCTTTTCTTAAAATCATGTTTCACCGAGCGTAACATGTTGTGAAGCTCTTTATATGTGGCTTGCATTAAATGCATCACAAAGCCAATATATGTATCGGGTAAAGAAGATAAAATCAGATTTTGGTCTAGCATTTTATCTATCACAATGTCATGTCATTCCATATATCAGATTTGGTCAATCATGTTCAAAACATGAATACTAACCACTCCTTCATCTTTGAGCGTAGCATGGAATAATTCCTTAGACCTCCGATATATCTCAATTTCTTGATTTGCTTCGAACAACTCCTTGAGTGTTCTTATAATGCTCCAAGCATTTGGTACATATATGTACTGACTAAGTAAACTAGGAATAATTTCGACAGACATTGGATTCAGCGTAACATACCTCAATCTTTCTGACTCCAAGATAAGGTGGATGTTCATTTCCTATTCAAAATAGTTCTCGGCTCCTTTCAGTTTATTAGAATCCAGAAGTCACGCTAATGGATTTGCGGCAGCCATCTACAAGATAATAATTAAACACTAGCAGTAAATTTTTTATTTCAAAAATAAAACACTAATTGATTATGGAATTTTAAATCTATTAGTGCTCTCTCATTACTTTATGTAATTCTATAATCTCCCTTAACGGAAAAATAGAAATTTGACTATCAAAATTTCATAGGGGGAAGTGGATCCCAGAAATCTACTCCAGCCTCACACTATCGACGGTCTTGGCCTTTATAAACTCATTAGGTAGATCTCCAAGGTCAATCACATTCATGTGACTCCTATTTTATTCTTGAACTGTTTCTTACCCTCACAATAATGACGGTATTGGATTAAGACGTATTCCAAGTGTATAATTGTCAAAGTGCACTAATGAGCTTCGTAGTAAACCTTCACAATAATGATGGTATTGGGTGACTACGTTAACTCATCACACTACATCTAATATTTTACCAGAGAGAACTAAGTTCTGAGCACTTATACCCTCACAATAATGACGGCCTTGGGCATAAATAGTAAGAACTCATTCATCTCCGTATTTACATAACAAACCATCCAATAATGCTCCAACATTATTAATACTATTACTTAAAATAAAGTAATCACCTAATCACGAGAGATTTATGACAATCAAGTCATTAACATGCTTGGGTCAAAATTAAAATTTTAATTTAAAAACATGCAATGCATATCCAATATGACTTATGCATAAATAAATTAAAATTATCATGGCATATATTCAAAATACATGTGTTGTTTTTTCGTAATAAAATGTAGTTTTTCATAAAATATTTTAAAAATACACCCATTCTAGATATCCATGGGATCAGACCCACTTTCGTTGTGGGTCTATATGAAAAAACAAGGACCAAATTAGAGTCCAGAAACTCCGGAACGGAGAAAATGAAGTTTCAGCGCGGACATCAGGTTACGGCGCGTCGCGACTCTCAGGTTTGGGCGTCGCGACTCCCAATCTGTGAGAGGCCGGCATTGCGACGCCCGTAGCACTGAATGTTGAGTGTCGCGATGCCTGAGATCAGAGTCGCGATGCCGGCCTGTGTAAAATGTTGGCAGTGAGCAATTTTGCCTTCAAATCAATTCTAAATATTTTTATTTTTCTCCAAATATTTCAATACACCTAAAATCCAATTTTATCATCAAAACCATCATCAACACATGTTATACAACAAACATACATACATTCTAAATACATATATGCATTTATTTGAATCAAAACACAAACTAAATTAGAATCCCACAATAAAATGAGTCATGAACAATTCTAGGTCACTCAAAGGTGGTCAAATTATTCTAGAATGGTAGCCATAGCTCTAAGCTCTAATTAAGAGTTTCAAACTCTTATTAATTGTTTCATGTCCAATATGAACATATTTGACCCAATTACAAACATATTGTGTTTATACTTCTAAAGCATTTATACACAATTAATTAGCCTAATTTCAACTTCAAGCTATGCTATTATATATCCAATACATAATTCACCTCTATATATATCACTAATGAAGAACATAGTTTAGGAGAATATCAAACTTACCTAGCAAACTTGATAGAAAGATCCAATCTTATTCTCCATGTTGAAATGATTGGAGAACTTCCAAAGTTTAGCAAGCTTGACTCCAATACTCAATCTTGATTCAATTGCTAGCAAGCTTCGCTCCAAGATCCAATCTTGATTTCTCCTTGTTGAAATATGGTAGAGATCTTCCAAAGTTTCTCTAACACTTATCCAACTTAGGTTAATTTCTCTAACTCTTGCTTATTTTAACTTTCTTAAGCTTGATTAAAACCTTTACTCAAGCTTGCTATTTATAGAAAAACTTAGACATTTTTTAATTAATAAAAGTTTTAGTCAACTTTTATGTAGGCTTAATCTAATTTGTCCAAATATGTATAATTAGGTGTGACTAATCAGATTTGTCTATCACTTTGATTTAATCCAATTAAATCAAGATAAAGTTTAATTAATGGATTAGTTACATGTCTACCACTTTTATTTAATCCAATTAAATCAAGCCAAATAAACCTATAATTACATATTTGCAATTACCAAAATATCCTCAAATGGTAGAGATATTCATGAAAGTATGACAAAACCATTATGTAATTTTGGATTAATTCAATAAATCTAATTAGGTCAAAGTAAATAATAAATGTTATCCAATAACACTTATTTATTTTAGTTGATAATTATAATATTGAATATTATTTATTACCAAAAATTATCGGCTATCCAAATGATCAATAAGTATACTTCATATTGTAGGACTCTCTAAGTCCAAACACGTTCGTCATATAAGCCTAGCTAATATGTATGCAATTCGACCACCTCCAAATTCTCGAAGAAGATGAATGATCTTATGAATTATACAAGTCGAAGTCATCACATATGTTTATAAATTCCTCTATCATAGGCTATCTGAGTTGCTCTTTGGAAACATATATACAACAACCGTCAAATTTCCGAGATGCACATCTTATGTCGACACATCCATAACTCTTTACAAAGAGTTGCGATCCACCATAGGTGATCGGTTTTGGCCAAAGTCTTAAGAATCGTGACTTACTCACATAGATACCTAAGTGTGGAGGATCTCACATAAAATCAATGCAATTCTATAGTCAAATGATTACATATGCTACTCGACTTGAGGAGATTCCTATTGACGATGGTGTGTACTTCCAACTATTAGGAATCACCTGTGAGTCATTTAGTATTCCCTATAACGAATATCCACATATTTATACAAGCTTCCAAAGCTTATGGTACATCGGGATAAACCATTGGAACTCCAAATCCAATATACGACATGTGATAATCTTCTAGGTTATAGAAATTCGACCGTATTCCAAAACCAATGACTAAAAATATTTACTTTTAGGAATAACTTATAATAGTAATATTATCTCAATATCGGACCACCTAGTGTCCAGTATTACTCCAAGACTATTCAAAGATTGATGTCATTCTTAGCATATTTATACATCAATCTAATATGCATAATGACATTACCATTAATAAGGTTTGAAATGAAAATATAGTTATTTTATTAATAAATAATAAAATATATAAGAATTAACTATAATAAAGAAAGGTTACTAAACTTGATGCTGATGAGAATAATAATGGTCCAACATGTAAGCATTCCGGGTGGAAGAAAAGAAGCATCTTCTGGGATTTATCATACTGGAGTTATAATTTGACCAGGCATAAACTCGATGTGATGCACATTGGGGAAAATATATTCGAAAATATGTTCAACACTATGATAGATGTGAAGGGAAAAACTAAATGTACTGCCAAAGTAGGGCATGACATGATGTTATAATGCAACCGAACAGAGTTACAAATGCATGCGGAGTCCAAGAAGTATCCTTGAGCATGTTACACATTGGACAGAAATCAGAAAGAAGTTTTATGCAAATGGTTAAAAGAACTAAATTTCCCAAATGATTATGTTTCGAATATGGGACGATGTGTGAATATGCGAAAGTATAAGTTATTTGGGATGAAGAGTCACGATTTCCATATGTTTATGCAAAGTTTAATACCAATTTCATTTTGTGAGTTACTTTAAATCATGTTTGGTAGACACTTACATAGTTAAGTTTATTTTTTAAAGTGTTAACATCAACTACTGTTAAAGTGGCTGAGATGAAAATACTTGAAGAACATATCTCAATCATTATGTGCATATTAGAGCTTATTTTCCCTCTACTCTTCTTTGATTTTATGAAACATCTTCCAGTACACCTTCCATATGAAGCAAAAATAGCTAGACTCGTGCAATATTGATGAATGTATCCATTTAAGAGGTCAATCAAAAATAATCATACTTATTATTATATCAATAGAATTACTGATTGTATATTTTTTATACGATTGTTTTATCAGATACCTTCGACATTTAAAGCATAATGTCAAAACAAGGCAAAAGTCGAGGGTTTCATTTGTAATGCGTATATAGTTGAGGAAGTATCAATATTTTGTTCAAATTATTTTGAACCTCATATGAACACAAGGTTCCAACAAGTTCCTCGTAATGATGATGGTGGGAATATTGAAGAGGTGGAAGGAAATCTCGATATTTTCACATATCTTGATCGATTATATGGAAGATCAAAGAAAAGAAGATTGGAATATAAGGAAATGTTGGTAGTTTACACTTATATCTTGTTGAACTGCACTGAAGTTTACCGGTTCTGAGGTGAGTATTTTTATTTTTACAATATAATTATTTGTTTCATTCCAAGTGATATTATTATAAGTTTTATTTTGCCTTATGTTTGTAGCATATACATTGACCAATTAAAACAACTAGTGCCCGTAATCACGAAAGCTGAGATTGATGTTCAATTTATACTCATTTTGTCGATTGGTTCCAAAGATATGCAAGTAATGAATTGGATGTACATATAGGTTAAATGTGTGTTACATTGTATGCTAATAATTTTCAGTTTATTGGTTAGACACGTGACAACGAACACTTTATCATGGGAACACTTAAATAAGAGATTTAAAAATGAAATTTGAGAGTATAATAGGAAATTTAAGTTTTTCAACTAAGTGCCCATTTGGTATGGATTTTAATAAAGATAATTGGATTTTTTAATCTCAAAAACTTTTTTCAAAATTTTTGGTGAAGGTTGGTTACATTTAAAATAGTTTTTTTGACATTAAAAAAAAATATAATTATTTTTCTGCTATTAACAAAAGCTCAAAATTTGGATATATGTCTTTTTTTTTTTTCCTTTTTTTTTTTTTTTTTTCCATTTCCTATGTCTTTGTTATTCCAATTCTATGGATCTATAACTCACTGATCGGTGAAATCACACACGTAACGCAAGCACACATATTGCTCAAGTAGTATAAAAAATCGATCTCACGAGGACTTAATTTCTATTGTTGTTATTATTATTGATTCTATTATTTACATGTATCTAATTAAAGGGAGAAGATAATGATTACTTGATTGGTTGGTTGAATGTGGATTTGCTAAAAATAAATAAATAAAAACACAAAAGAAAATACTAAGGAAAATAAATAAAAGACATAAATATATAGGTTTATGATTCCACATAATATTATTCTAATGATGAATTGGTTCTCTTATATTTGTATAATAAATCAGTTTGCTAACCTGGAACACGAAGATATGCAAAAGCCTCTTCCGATGGTCAAATACAAACACCGAAAATAACCCAATTAATCATATTCCTATGTTAACCAAGTTATCTGAATTCATTAAGTTCAAGTTACAATTATGGCTACCCCCGCCTGACAGGTATATTCCTATCATGTAAGGAAATCTACCTAAGAGATTTTTACCCCAATGTGAGATTGTGAGCTATTGAATCTAAGGCTGAAACCTAAAATCCATCTTCCAAGTTCATTTTAAGTTTACCACATCAATCTTATTGGTGATCAGGCAACAAGAAGCATTAAGCTTAATATTCGATAAACAAACCAAATCATTAAACATAATATAAAGAAAATCAATTATGAAACTTGTTAATATTGTTTCATCACTACCCTAGAATAAAAATAAAATGATGGGGCTAGGGGATCCTCTTTTAATATTTCAAATATAGAAATCTCACTTTATTATAATATAGAAATTGCCAGTGTTACCCAATTAAGTCAAACCAGCCATAAAGGCGGTGTTATTATTTGTCCATAAACCAGTCAAATATGTGTTAATCATCTATCACCTAAAGACCGACCATATAAGTAGTGTCACATTATGTCAAATAAATAAAATCAGCCATTAAGGCGGTATCAACTTTAATCTATATTTTAAATTAAAACTTCCATATTATAAATTAAGCGAGATTAATCTACCTTATCATATTAAAGGTTTCACATTCTCCCAACAGAAATTAACTATAAAACATAAAAGAAAGTAAGAACACATAAACTATTATTACTAAAATAAAAATATATAATTAAAGTATAGAAAATAAACACACAAGATACAATCCTCAAGTTCTTTATTAGAAACCTTAGGAAAGTATGGAATTTACAAATGAAATGACTTGGTATTTATAGGAAAAATTTTACCTCCACCAATTTAAACATAGCACCAAATATGGCACCAAATCCTCCACCTTGGTGGAAGTTTGACAATTTTCATTTTTATTTTATTTTATATTTTTTTTGGTTTTGAAAATGAATTAATAATTACACATAAAATACTTTCGGATTGTTTTATCGATTTTGGTCATGGACAATTCAGAATTCGAAATTATTATGAGCGTCAAAGTTGTAGATCATTAAGTTTTTTTAATCTGGAACTTGAATCACCTCAATCCGATATCGGAGTAGAAAGTTATGGCCAAAATACAAAAATTATGCAAAGCTGAAATTTCCAAAATTGTACTTCATTAGAATGCCATTTCAAGTTTCCAACCTCCAAAATTCAAATGTCAAGTCCAGTTTTTGCCCTTATTTATTCCACATTTCGTCCTGAATAATTCCATTGAGTCCTGATTTTATTTTATCTGTAAAATAAATAAAAACACATCAAAACGTTCATAAAACCTAAGAAATCATACAAAATATTAGGTCGAAATGGCGGTAAATAGTGATATATTTTCCGCTCATCATCCACCCATATGTGGTGGTAGATTTCCAACCTTCTGTTGAGATTTTGATTCTGTTTTACAGGAATAAAATTATCTTTTCATCAGTTGGTAGAAGATCTGTGTAGGAAGATGGTAGATCTATCTTTGGAAGAGAAGATTGAGTTTTGTAACTTCTTTACAGATTTATTTACTTTCTTGTATTAGATTATAAATGGGTTGTAAAAATTAATGTTTTGTATATTGCGTATTCACCAACACTAGCAGAGATGAGACATTCATGTCAGTTCGTAAAATCCTCCAACTCTTTCACTAGATTTCAGTAGGAATACAACTTTCGATCTGAATAGTTTTACGGGAAACGTGACATATGATTTTATATTATTAGGCTTCATCCTAATTAGGTTTGAGTCTTATGTTCTCCTAAATTTGTAATCGAACTGAAATGGCCACATATTTATACCATTGTGGCATTTTATTAATGAAATCTTTCATTACCTTAAAAAAAAAAGAATGACTAGTAGTGCTAATCGTCTAGTATGGTGCTTCCACCTCATTTTAATGAATCAGCTTCAAATTTTGTTGCTGACCTTTCTAATTTTTTATCTCTAAATTTTCACAACGACCATAATCTTCTAAGGGTAACTAATCGTTCTTTATTAAAGTAAAAACTAATTAATTGAGACAAGAGGGTAACTATAGCTATCAATGAAAATTGAAATCTTTCCTAGCAAACTAGCAAAGCAAATTATATTACTCAAGATGGATCGAGATTCAGTATTGAATTGAATTTATACTGAGCAATTACTACAAAAAAAATAAGGCCTTTGCGTCGAAAATAATAGACGTAAGAAGTAAATAGTTCGACGCAATATTAAAATATTGACGGGAACCACAATTAGCGTCGAAATAAAAATGATCGACGTAAAAACCTCTTACTTTGCGTCCAACTTATTTCGAAGAAAAAGAAGAATTCCAATTTTATAGTTCATATTTGGTGACGAAAGTGTTCGACACTAACAATTAAACTTTTAGCGTCGAATTTATGCGACGCTAAAAGAAATTAAAAAATAATAATAATATTTGTATACTTTTAACATCGAAAGGTTCTACAAATGGAAATGGCCACATATATATACCATTGTGATGTTTTATTAATGAAATCTTTCATTATCTTTAAAAAAAAAAAGAGAATGACTAGTAGTGCTAATTGTCTAGTATGGTGCTTCCAACTCATTTAATGAATCAGCTTCAATTTTATTGCTGACCTTTATAATTTTTTTTATCTAAATATTCACAAGTTCCAATGGTAACTAATCATTCTTTTTTAAAGTAAAAAACTAATTAATTGAGACAAGAGGTAACTATATCTATCAATGAAAATTGAAATCTTTCCTAGTAAACTAGCAAAGCAAATTATGTTACTCAGGATGGATCGAGATTCAGTACTGAATTGAATTTATACTGAGTAATTACTACAAAAATAAGGCCTTTGCGTTGAAAACAATAGACGTAAAAATAAATAGTTCAATGCAACATTAAAATATGGACGAGAACCACAATTAGCGTCGAAATACAAATTATCGACGTAAAAACCTCTTACTTTGCGTCCAACTTATTTCGACGAAAAAGAAGAATTTCCGATTTTATAGTTCATATTTGGCCACAAAGTGTTCGACGCTAATAATTAAACTTTTAGCGTCGAATTTATGCGACGCTAAAAGAAATTAAAAAAATAATAATATTTGTATACTTTTAGCATCGAAAGTTTGTACAAATGGAAAAAAATTTTATTGCCGCCATGATGGGGGGTGCTCGAGCCCAATTTATTGGTTAACATCTCTTGCAAAGCCCGTATCTGCTGGTCGAACTGCTTCATCTTCTCTTCGTGGTCCACTTGACTTGTAGTAGCTCTTTCTGAGTCTTCTTCAGCTCGTCTTGGGTGGTGGCTAGCTGGTCTCGAAGACACGAGTCAGAGTCCGAAGAAACAGTAGTGCGTGCAGATGATGTCAGCTTCTTACAAGTTACAAGGCCTTCGTTATACGCTGTATGGTTCTTGAAAACCAATTGTGACAACTGCTCATTTGGTATCGGGTCAGACCCTGTCTCATGAGTGTGATGTTGGAGCTCCACCATTTCATTCTATTTAAAAAAAATTAAGTTAATGTTAGAATTTGAAAAGAAACAACAATCAATGAAAATAATAGTTATTTTATTTTAAAAACTTAAACTTACATAGCAGCGTTCGGCTCCTTCATTGACCCATTTTTTCTTCTCATTGTAGTACATCTCTCGGAAAAAATTTAGAAATGACGGCACCTCACCTGTGTTACTCTGCTAAAAACATAAAATAATTGTACTATGTTCGACATTAGTAAAAATAACGAATTGTTAAATTTCAGTTTAGGATATATTTACCTCAGAATATTCGGCACGATGTTGGATAATTGGCTTGAAACCTCCACGGTGATTAAAACGAAAGTGACTTCAATTCTCCGCATTTGCGTGACATTTATTCTGCATTTAACAACACTGTAAGTACCAAAAACGAAGAGAATTATAAATTTCTGTTTATTATAAAATTTATCTCGTGTTTCTCGCTAGACCAAAGCTCACAAAAGAATGTCCAGTCTTGCTCTTCTATAAAATCAGGTTTCTGTTCTGGAGCATCCAAAGGTCCATATTCATCGAATATTGGTTTCAGGACTTTGTCATATAATCCTGATAAATTTCCCCATGTGGCAGTCAAGATACCGTTAGACATTAACTTTGGTCAGATCGACGTCAAAACCACTCATACAGGAATACCAACCAAGTAAAAATAAATATAAAATAAAAATTTAAATTAATAAACAATATCGAAAACTTAATATTGTAAGGAAACTCACAAGTAGCAAAGGGAAGAGCTGGTTGATTTTCATCTCTCACGTTATCTTTCTCCAAGAAACATAGTCCGAGCTGCAGCACCTATGGCTGTGGTAAACGCTAAATTATGTTGCTCAATTTGTCTTTGTCTATCATCTGATATCTCTATCCGGATATGGCCACAGGTGTGTCCTCGACCCTTCGCTGTACTCGAGTCACCTATGCTAGAAGAGGCCCCAACATGGAATCTGTCCTTGCAAATGTAGATGGAGTCGCATTAGCGCATCTGGGATTTCCCGATGCAATCTGTAAAATAAGAATTCCGAAACTATCAATGACACAAAAATAATCATAATGATGCTAAAGAAATTTCAATATTTTAATTACCATATAAACTTTTATCTGTACACATGGACTGCTCAAAATATCTTTAACCATATAAACTTTTATTATTACCCATGAGCTGCTCAAAATATCTTTAACCATATAAACTTGTAATGGATACTGATTTGGAGATACACACTATGAATCAATGATATAATAGTGGCACCATTTGGAGAAACATTATTCTCATTCATTAACTCTAGAATCATAAAAATCTACCTGGTTTGCAATTATCCGCAGACATTTGTTGAAACTTCAAATAAGCCAAATCAATGGAATTGAATTTCACAAATGCATCAATAACTGCATTATATAGCATTGTACTAGGAATAATACCCAAAAATGAAATCTGCCCAAAAATATCAGCACAATACTTGGCCAATCCTAGCCTGCCCCAATTACCAATCAAAATGTAAAGCAAATCCTCACTGACATGGAAACCCGAAATTTTTGTCGTTTATGTAACTCAATAGACAATATAACATGACCCTTTTTGTAAAGCACAGTGCCTAAAACTCCCTTAACCGATTGATCATTAGCCAATAAGGGTATAAAATTAGAAGCCCAGATGTAAAATCTTAAAGAATGTAATGGATTTTTTAGATTTTGCAACATTTGTTGCTGTTCTGGAATTCCAGAACATGAGCAAATACTTCCAAAACAACAGTAAATGCTGCTGTTATGGAAATTCCAGAGCAGCCAGCAAATGCTATTGTTCTGGAATTCCAGAATAGCAGCAAAAACCCATTCAAAATAACAATAATCAACACACCATGTTTCTATAATCAAAAACACACCATGTTTCTATAATCAAACACACACACACAAATAATTCAAAACAAAAAACATTCAACTATACCATCATCAAAACATAGAAACATTATAAGCACACATGGTAAAACACACCACTACCATGTTTTAAGCATTAATCAACATTTGCCAATAATAAAACACAAAAACCCATTCTCTCGGCCACAACTACACACATAAATCTATTTCAACATGTCACCCATTATCTCGGCCACAATCACACACACACATGCATTTCAGATGTCCATACACATTCATAAGCACTAATCAATTTCATTTCTTATAATCATTATCATCAAACAAAAATAAAAAATCAAGACAGTAAAATGAAATTTAAAAAAAAAACACAAAAACATACCAACAATAGAGAGATTTCGAGATAGAGAGGAAGATGAGAGAACGAAGGTCGAGTGGGAGAGCTGAATGGCAACTAAATTTATCTTTTTGTTGTTTAAGTGAGACAGCTTGAGAATCGATGACAAGAAGAGGAGAGAGCTAAGCAAATTAGGGATTTAAGGGACATTTAACGTCAAAATATTTTGCTTTTAACTTCGAAATATTCGACGCTAAAATATTGGCGGCTAACAGAAAATTAGGGTAACTTTTTGAGGGAAATTTAATTTTTTACATTTAGCGTCGAAAAAATTCTTTCGACACTAAATATTAGACTTTTAGCGTCGATTGAGTTATTTGACGCTACATGTTAAGACTTTTAGCATCGATTTAGTTTTTCAACACTAAATGTTAGACTTAATAATAATAAAAAAAATGATAATGATAATATTAGTTATAACAACACCAACAACCATTCAACTCTTCAGGTTGACCATTTCGATTTTAATTTCTATTATTATGATGTTTCCCTAGTGTGCTGTCTCTGAAATGTTAATGATGGCAAAATATGTCGAATCCAGACAATGGACTGGGGTATACTCTGAGGTTTTTATTGACCATTGAATATTTACTTCTCCGCCAAGGATAACTCAACTCAAGAAATCTCCTATGCCCTGTGTATCTTATTTTATTCCGTAACCGTTGCAAAGGAGTTTGACCTACACAAACTGGACATGTCATGTATCCCTTAGTGCTCCAGCCAGATAATGAACCATGAGCTGGAAAATCATTAATGGTCCATAATAATGCGGCATGCATATGAAATATACTGCTGAAAAGCTGCATCATAGGTATGCACACCCACATTCCATAATATTTGTAACTCCTTGATCAATGGTCTCAAGTAAATATTTATATCTTTACTAGGGGAATGTGGACCAGGGATAAGCAATGACATAAACATGAACATATGCTTCATACATTTCCATGGAGATAAGTTCGATGGAATAACAATAACGGGCCACATGCTGTAAGAGTTGTACATATTCCCGAATGGATTAAAACTATAGGAGGCGAGACCTAACCTGACATTATGGGGGTCCTCAGCGAAATGAGGGTACATGTCATCAAATTTCTTCACTCGGTTCCATCCACAAGATGTTTGAGTATGCTCTCCGCACCGATGCTCTTTCAGTGATGCCACATCATGCCACTCGTTGTGTGTCGTGACATGAACCAACCTCTGCAGCCTAGGCGTTAATGGGAAATATCATAATATCTTATGTACCGACTTTCACCACATATCAGACAATATTCAAGTGATTCATACTCGGTACAAAATAATGCACAGTCATACTTACAAACATGAATGGATTCATACTCCATTTCTAGATCATGTAATATTTTTCTTTGCCTCGTAATACGACTTAGGCAATTCACTTCCAACCGGTAACATTTTCCCCAATAAGTCTAGTATCATATCAAATTTTTTGTTGATCATTCTGTTGATCACTTTAATGTGTAATAACTTCACAACGAAATTCAAGATCAACATTCCAGCATCTTCAAATGAAATTTTTTTTACCTCATCAAGTAGTTTACTAAATAAATTTTGATCATTTCCACCTAACACTGGTATGTCATCGCTAACACTATGACCAACTTGTGGACCTTGTCAATCATATAAAACATCAGTTATCTCAAAATTTGCAGGTTGATTGTAACTACTGCTCCCTTCACCGGAATTAATAAACCGTGATTGAGAATTATACTGCTCACCATGATAAATCCATATACGGTAAGTTTATATATTCCCGACACGTATAATTGATTATGAACTTCATCTAACGGTTTCCTTTTCTTATATTCAAATAATTTGTACATAGACATCGAACACGACATTCTGCATCAATGTGTTGCTTTAAAAACCGATTCCATGAATTCATACACTCCATTACGGTATTCAACCCTCAATCTATCCACCGAGCTCATCCAATTTCGATCCATTTTAGCTAATCTAAATATAAAAATATAATTATTAGCATCATATTACACTCATCAACACACCAATTCATTAATTATTTATTTAAGGATACACATATATATTCAGTTGATTAATTAATTAGTTACAAAATAAAATATATTTAGTTAATTAACTAATCTACATATATGCATCATAAACCACTAACATAAAATATATAATAAACATAATTATAAAAAATGAAAACTATATTTTTTAGAAAGATTAAACTAAATACTTAAGTGAGATATATACTTATTCTTTGCAAATATAAAGAAAAATAATAAAGATATATGAAAGAAAATTTACCTTATGGAAAATTAATTAGAGTTTTATTGAAAATTTGTAGAGAGTTATGAGGTTGCAGATGAGAGAGTAAGATTGCAGAGGATGAGAAAAAAAACAGAGGGGGAAGTGTTAGTTGTTCCTAGAACATGCCAAGGATCTAATAAGCATGAAAAACATGATAAAGATCATTATAAGTTGCGGAATATACTTACAATGAACGGATTTGAGCTTTTAAATCTGTTGAACTTTGATCTCCAAGATCCAAGAGTTGTATGTTGAATCCAAGCTTTAAGTTATTTCCCTTTCACCTTTGCTGATTCCTTGAAGTGCTAGCTTCTTTGAGTTTGCAACAAAATCAAAGTGAAGAGAGGGAGGAAGCTCACGCCCAACTTGGTGTGTCTAGGGTTTCAAGTGTGTGTTATGTTACCAAAAGAGAGAGAGAGATGGTTTTGGTAGAAACCAATTTACCCTTTTCACCTAAACAAGGTGGTTGGGTAAATGGTTTCACCAAAACCATTCCAAGGTGATTGGAAAGTGGATGGTATGACATAAATGCCAACCACTCCCACAACTACCACATTTAAAGTGGGCCCCATATTTGAATTCAAAATTCGAATGGATTCTACGAATGTTTAACGCGGCTCGGATCCGTTTAATCCGATTAAACGAATTCTTGTCGGTTAAATGATTAAATCTAATTTAATTAAATGACGACGCCTCGTAAATTTATTACGAATACCGTTTACGAATTAATTCTAAATTAATCCGTTCGTAAGTATTAAAGTCCGACTTTAATTTCGTGTTGAAATCTAATTCCAATTAATATATCCGATATATTAATTTTAGCCCATATCAATAAATTAATAGAAAAATCAAATTTAACTATTAAATTTATTTTATCGATTAATTCCAAATAATCGCGTTTCTTCTCTTCCGAACACATTTAATCCCAGATTAAATAATACCTCAATTAATCCCAGATTAATTTATCTCTCTTAATTAATCCCAGATTAATTCTAATTTTAATCAACTATCATCGGTGAATCTTTGGAAACGACCCAAGAGACCTCTGGATATGTTGGCAGTAAATCCGATTATCGAACTATTCGATTAAGTGCGTACCTCGTACTACGTGTTAACCGATTTACAAGACATGGTTGGCTTCTAGTAAAGCACCGTGCCGCCCAATTCTCCAGAAATATTCTTACTGGAATATACAATCTAATATTCTTACTGGAATATACAATCTAGTCAGCGTAGAATACATAGTATGCATATTGTGATCCAGTATCAGATGTCACGTGCAAGGCCTGAGGCTGGAATAGTGTCTGCCCCGTACGAAGCACATATCGGATATCAAGCAACTAGTCTCTTTGAATCGGTTAATCATGACCTTATTATATTATCCCGATGGTTGCAACACAATAGAGAACTAGTTCTGAATCCCTGCGTGATCATCATCTCCATATGTCTAAAGGGATACTTCCATCTTGACATTACATCCAATAGACTACGATTCTCAATAAACCCAGTAGAGGCGTACACAGAACTTGTTAAAGCCCTGGACTACCAAAACCAAAGTTTACCGATTGTCGCAAGTACTAGCGGTGCAAGTCTCAGGTTAAGACCAAATACACCTACCCTGAAGCAGACTCTCATAGAACATATACATACTACCAATGGGATTTCGTGGGGTCTATCCAGAGTGAAGCTGTTTTCCGTACCATCGGTAAAACACAACCTCCTATCGCACTTGCATAAGTATCCTATACTTAAACATATGAGAACTATGTCGTTATGCCCTCACAACGCGCACAAGTGCAATACTAGTCTATTCCGCATTATCAATGTCCAGTCTCGATAATACTACGACTAGGGATATTTAATGATTAAACCTTTATGGATTGATACTGTCTCATATCATCTCAATCCGGAACTAATCATATGGACTTTTACCATTTATATATCAAAGTAAATAAATTACGAAACGGTAAAAGGTAATTTCATTACTACATAGTTAATTTTGTACAAAAACACAATGTCTTTTACAAACAGTGACGCTATGGGTCATAATTGTCTAACAATCTCCCACTTGGCCTATAACCAGTCACTCAAGCATCTAACACCTGAACTATATATATGTTTTTCAAACTTTTACTGTGAAATAGCTTTCGTCAGCGGATCTGTAATGTTGTCATCTGATGCGACCTTCTCGATCTTCACATTGCCACAATGTATGATCTCACGAATCAGATGGAAACGTCGAAGAACATGCTTAGATCATTGATGAGACCGCGGTTCCTTAGCCTGCACTATAGCCTCGTTATTGTCACAATACAATGGAACGGACTCTGCTGCTAACGGGACTACTCCTAATCCAATTAGGAATTTACGGATCCAAACTGCCTCTTTTACTTTGCTGCTTCAGCTGTAGCAATATACTCCGCTTCTGTTGTTGAATCAGCAACAGTCTATTGCTTGGAAGATTTTCAGCTTACTGCTCCGTTGTTCAAACAAAATACGTACCCGGATTGCGACTTAGAGTCGTCTTTATCGGTTTGGAAACTTGCATCGGTATACCCAGTTACCTCAAGTTCTCCATCTCCATAAACTAAGAAAGCATCCTTAGTTCGTCTAAGATACTTAAGGATGTTCTTAACTGCCATCCAGTGACCATCACCTGGATCGGCCTGATAGCGACTACACATGCTCAAAGCATATGAGACATCAGGTCGCGTATATATCATGGCATACATGATCGATCCGACTGCCGAGGCGAACGGTATCCGACGCATGCTGTTTCTCTTATCTTGAGTTTTAGGACACATGTCCTTAGATAGAGTGATGCCATGTGACACTGGTAACAGTCCCCTCTTGGACTGATCCATGTTGAATCTTTTCAACACTTTGTCAATGTACGTGCTCTGGGAGAGTCCAATCAGCTTTCTAGATCTATCCCGGTAGATCTTTATTCCTAGAATATAGGCTGCTTCTCCCAGATCTTTCATGGAAAATTTTAATGAAAGCCAAGCTTTCACCGATGTTAACATGGGAATGTCATTGCCCATAAGCAATAAATTATCAACAAAAAGGATAATAAAAGTAAGTGCTCTCCCACTAACCTTCTTATATACACAAGGATCATCTTCGTTTTGAATGAAATCATATTCTTTTACGATCTCATCAAAACATTGGTTCCATGACCGCGATGCTTGCTTCAGTCCATAAATGGACCGATTTAACTAACAAAACCTTGTTTTCCAGTCTAGGCACGATAAAACAGTCAGACTGTTGCATATAAAAATCCTCCAAAAGGTTTCTGTTAAGGAAAGCAGTTTTAACGTCCATCTGCCATATCTCGTAATCGAAATATGCAGTAATAGCAAGCATTATCCGAATGGATTTAATCATGGCAATGGGTGAGAAAGTTTCGTCATAATCGACATCATGTCGTTGATGATACCCCTTCGCTACAAGCCTAGCTTTGTACGTTTGTACGTTGCCATCTATGTCGGTCTTCTTTTTGAAGACCCATTTGCATCCAATAGGCTTTACGCCTTTTGGTGCATCAACCAGTGTCCAAACTTGATTGGTGTACATGGAATCCATTTCGGACTTCATTGCTGTGGTGACACAGGAAAACCTGGGCGACGCATGCTGTTCCGGGCTCGCGGCCCGGTTGGGAGTACAGAGTAGCCACGGGGGACTAAACCGGAGAATGATGGAGTCGCCACCCGGTGTGAACCGGGAAAATGAGATTTAAGGCCGCACTCACCCCTCGCAAGGGAAGACCTCAAACCGTTGGGTTCGGAATGGTCCCTTACTTATGTCACTTGTAGTGAAGGGATTTGTGTAATAATTTGATCAAGCCTAAATAACACTTATTTCCAAGAGTTCACCATAATCATAAGTTCACATGCATGAAGATAAAGTCTTTTTCAATAGCAAACATGTTACATCATAAGCATTCAATATTCATGTAAACATAAACGCAAGACAACCATAGCAATATTGGCATGCAATATAAAGGAAATCAAAATAACAGCGAACATCTCATGTTATAAGCGCATTATAAAGGCATATGAAACAAGATCAAAATAACCTCATAATAACAAAATCAACATAAGCGCATAACTTGAAGAGATTAAGAAAGATGCGAATTTAAACACGCAAAAGATAAACTTCTAAAGATGCACTCGTACATTAAAGATAAACGTGCCATGATATAATGCCTAAGAGTGTGATTAATCATGATTGGAAGAAGAAAAATGCAAAGAATGAGAGAGATGCAAGTGCGCACATGTGGACATTACAAATTTCTGATTAAGCATGTTATATGTGATACGAAAGATGATAACTAATATGGGCACAAACATGCATGTGAATACTTTTCCAAGTGGTACGTGGAATTGTATTCGAAGTACAGACCGCACTACCGTCCATTCGGAATCAGCAACGGAATTTACGTCTGGGTTTCCATCCGATCTACCACAAGAAATAATGTCCACACGCCTTCACAACATGGATGCATAAATTGTAATACATTCAGCCAAGACTAAGGTAGATGATACAACTATATGGAATTCCATAATACATGCATGAATAAGGCAATGATGTACAAAAGAATCAGTGACATGACAAGAAGAGCGGCGAAGCATCGTGGTAAAGGATCTTATCCTCGTGAAACGGAGGGCCTTTAATCCGACTTACTAAGACCATGCGCAATGAACACATAATATACATAAAATAAAAGCATAATAACAAAGACAAGATATCAGACTTTGTATATCCGATTGAACACATCTAACGTCCAATCGAATGTACGTCATCTGGAGCGGCGAAGCATCGTGGTAAAGATCTTATCCCCGTGAAACGGAGGTCCTTTAATCCGACTTACTAAGCCCATGCGCAATAAACACATAATATGCATAAATAAAGACAAAAGTAAACACAAAAATACTCGGCGCGGTGAAGCATCGTGGTAAGGATCTTATCCCCGTGAAACAGAGGGCCTTTAATCCGACTTACTAAGCCCATGCGCAATGAACACATAATATGCATAAAATAAAGGCATAATAACAAAGACAAGATATCGGACTTTGTATATCCGATTGAACACATCTCACGTCCAATCGAATGTACGTTATCCGGTGCGGCGAAGCATCGTGGTAAGGATCTTATCCCCGTGAAACAGAGGGCCTTTAATCTGACTTACTAAGCCCATGCGCAATAAACACATAATATGCATAAATAAAGACAAAAGTAAACACAAAAATACTTGGCGCGGCGAAGCATCGTGGTAAGGATCTTATCCCCGTGAAACGGAGGGCCTTTAATCCGACTTACTAAGCCCATACGCTTTTCTCATCATTGCATAAAAAAATAACGTGCAGAAAATTAAATGGCGGAATAATTAAACAACTCAAAATTAAACAAAAGAACATGCCGATTACTCAAGTGGTACGTGGAATTGTGGCCCGAGTACAGATCATACTACCGTCCATTCGAAATCGGCTATGAAATTTACGTCCGGGTTTCCATCCGATATACCTCAAGAGGCGACACGCCTTTTATTTTATCCAATGCCCGCAACACACATCATATTCATAACATATACATATTTATCTACTCAAGGGCCGCAACATGCATTTAAACATCATAATCATGCGAATAAAGCTCAATAAATAATAAAAAATAAAACAGAAAAAATAAGTGTGAAAAGTACCTTCAGGTCTAACCGTTTAAGTCGTCTTCGGACTTGCGTTTCACGGAGATCGGAAGGGGTAAAAGCTCCTTACTCTTCCGGTTCACTAGC